>JANHZT010002396.1:63716-82478 GCA_032468215.1 Stegonotus admiraltiensis
CCCACTTCCCTAAATATCAGTGGGGTCCATACAATTCTTCCCCATACAGATTTGCAAGGTCTGGGTGCTGGTTTTCTATTTTTTTCTTAGAGTAACTGAAGGGCAGGTAATCTGAGGGTAGTTTGCTATGGAGCTACGGAGGGTGGGGGGTCTGCAGCAAATTGGGACAACACCCTCTTAAAATATTTGGAGCAGGGAAATGAAAGGTATACTGGGATTCCGTATACAGGATGTCTGCGACAAAAAGTCTCCAGTTCTTTAAAGAGTCCCCGTCCTCCATTGTGATCGAAAGAGGAAAAGAGCCCTGTTTTATTTTTTTCCTTCTTCTTGTAAGAACAAAAGACGCCATGGCTGCCTCTTTCTCTCCAAACAAATTTGTTTTTCTGTATTTGGGTGTTGGCATTTAACTCTTTCTCAACTAGGTATGTGGAAACAATTTGCAAATGAGATTTTTTTTTTGGTCGTTGATAACAAAACTAAAGAAAGATTTATCCAAAATGAAAGATTCTAGTGAAAGTTTAGGATGAAACGTATGGGGTTCTTTAAATACGTGCATCTTTTAGAAGTATGCCAGTTATCTAATTGAGTAAGCTAAATTGGAACTAGAGTTGATGAGTTAAAAAGAACTAACAATAGGTAATGAAGTATACATAAAAACAGTTTAAAAGTTGGAGAATGTGTCTTTGTGGTGTGTTGCATTTGAAGTTTGAATTTTCTGGCATTTTTCTCATGCAAATTTAATCTTTAAACCTTCATTAAGTGAAAGTAAAAGCTTAAAATGCTTTGTTACTTTTTTGTTGGTTTCAGCGCTTAATGTTTGGAACTTAACTGTTAAAATAAACATTTGGATGATAGGCTGTCCATTGTTAAATTGGTTGTGTTAATTAATTTGTCTTAATGTGTTTATTTTCCTTCTGGATCAATATGTAATATTTCTTAGACTTTGTAATGTTAAAAGTTTACCAGATAAAGTTATGGCATGTAGCGACCATTTGGTATATTTTATAATATTAGCAAATATTTTACAATCCTTTGGAGATGTGGCTTTACCTGATTAATCAATCAAAAGCTGTTGTGAAGCATGTATTTAAACATTCTATATAGAATAAGTAGCTCTGAGGTTTCACTGAAACTTTAAAGTTATGATTATGGATTTGAAAGTCTTTTTGTATGATTGAAAAATTGTAATAAAGCCAACAGTTAAAAATGGCCAAGATTTTTTTAATTATTTTTTTTACAGAAAATGAGATTAAAGCGACAGTAAAATTTGGATACTTCAGTGGATTATAAAAAAAACTTCACTTTCAAAACGGCTTTATAAAATTATCTCAGGTGAAATCTCAGTTAAGATAATGTATCCATAGCTTCAAACAGTAGAAGTATTTTTAAATGTGTGTAACCTTGAGAATAAGAGGAATCTTAAATATGTTTGACTTTTTTCGTAGTTGCAGTTGCATGACTATTGGTTTTGGGATAGGCTTTGTTATGACACTTCTGTTGTGTCTTTCTCTTAAGAGATGATAAAAAAAGATTGCATTAAGCAGAAAACGTGTACAGAAATACTTTTTTATAATCTGAGAAACTTTTAAAAATAGTGCTTAACTTTATAGATAGCACTGACATTATTTTAAGTATTTTATTTAATAGGTATCTGCAAATATTAAGAGAAGATATGTTTGATTAATCTAAATATATTTTTCTTTAGGTGTTCTATGAATATTTGACGCCTCAATAACAGATGGCTTATAAGAGCTGCCCAGAATTTTTTGTAGGTAAGAATTAACTCATTTTGTTTCTCAGCTTTGAAGAAATGTGTCCCTTATATATAAAATATTTACCCTAAAAAGAAAAAAAAATAAAACTTCATTATGATTAAATTTAATTTATTTGATTAAAGTTGAAAAAAATTGGTGAATTTTTGATAAGGTCCTATTGATCTTACTGGTACATATCTCCTATATACCTGTATTGGAGAATATAAGCTTCCAATTGAAACTTGCCTAGACAACTTACATACAAGTAAATTACTTTCATTTTAAAATACATGATCAAGTTTCATATCAAATGAGAGAAGTAGTTGTACTTGCACCAAAGGGATGATCAACTTAAATCCAAAATGTTCATTATAAATACGTAGAAATACACAGACACACAGACAGATACACACATTTATGTGTTTGAGGATTTTTCTGTAGTTTTTCCGCTTTAAGTCTTTTGATGTCTATGTTGAATGCCATTTTTGACACAAATATATACATATATATGTATACTTTATATATATTTTCTTTTTTAAAGATTTCCCTGACTTCTAATAACTAGAAGGATCCAGATGGAGCTAAAGGAGAACATGTTAGCTGTTTCAGGTATTTTTAAATTCTTATTTGAATAATGCAGATCTTTTACATTTTGGTTTCTTTCTAGCCTTTATGTCTTTAACAGAATCTTTGCTTGCAATTTGGAATATACCCTTCTAAACCTTAAAAATAAAGTATTTTCAATATTACTACAAACTCATTATAATTGTTAAATATTATAACTCTTTAATATTTTTAGCACTATGAAATTAACAATATTTGAAAATGATTACTTTGCTATCATAAAACAAATGCTCATTGAGTAGCTCATATTAAATTTAAAGTTATCTTTAATTTTCATAGACGTGTTGAAATTTTAAGTAAACTTCATGTATTTTGTGATGCTTCCAGTTATCCAATTGATGGTTTCTACATTCCTACTTATGTGTTGCATCAATTTATTTATTAAATTTTACATTAAAACCTGAAGGTCATCCTGATGAAGCAAATTTTGTTCACACAGTAATTTGCTTAATGCAAAATTTATCTTATAATACACCTAGATACATTTTCCTTTGCATAATCCAAGTTTGAACAGTAATTGACTGTTGATACAAGATATTGTTAAGTATGAACACAGAAAAGAGATGATAGAATTCATTCACAGAGTTTTGGGTCTCAACTTGGTTAATACTTGAAAAATTAAAAAATAGAGGTTCTTAAAACCAAATGCATGTTTTGCTTAGAAATTGATCAAACTTATATTACTGGTTGTTTAGATTTCCTCCCCGTTTTTACTAAAATCCAGTCCTTTTAAGTTATTTAAACTGAGTGATCATTTATCAATTTAAGACGTTACCTTCAAATGTTGAATCTGACTATTTATCATATTTTCCATATGAGCTACCTGGCAATGTAATGGTGAAGTAGAAATATAGTAAATTATTAAATATAAGATGCTGATAAAAACAATGCAATCCTTTATTTTACGAGTAAATAATTACTACCAAGGATAGTAGATTAGATTGCATTTCCATTTAGATGGTTTTAATAGTGAACAGAAAACTGACAAAATATCATCCCTTGTGTCATTTTTAGGACAAATCTTATAGACATAGAATAAATTTTGAGAATAGGTAATATATTTTTATCCTCTTTTCTCCTTTTCAGAGTTCTAGAACATGCACATTGCACATTACCATTCAGGCTAGAATAAAGGAACATTTAAATTTAAATTTTCCTGCTACTGCACTAGATATGTTGAAACATTAAGTTTCATCATTTTAATTGATGATGACTTTGGCATATTTTCTTTATTTTTGACAAAATTCAATTGTAAAACACTTTGCATTTTTTTTAAATTAAGTATAATTTCTATACAACTGTAATTAATGTTGTAAAAGATTCAACAGGAAATATCAATGTCAAGAATCAAAGCGACGTTACTGCATTAGTTTAGTCATTCAGACTGTACTCTAGATTCAAGGAAATTGGAAAATCTTAGATCTCACCTAAATCTCTTTAGAATTGTGAATCATTATAGCATTCTAGATTAATTCCCTTGGCAAATATTGTGGCATTAAAAAACATCTAACACTTAAACGCATTTTTCATGCTCTAATTGAGGATAAGTATCAGTGTATGAAATGTTGATGTTTATAGCATTCACTAGTTGGTGGCATAACAAATTCTGTTTATTGGGAAGGTTATGAATGTGTCAATGCTAAAAAAGGTTATGAAAATCTGGACTTTGTATTTTTGAAAAATCATGTACCTGTAGTGTGTTTCTTCTGAAATGTATTTTATAGTCTACTACATGATGAGGTTAGACTAATAAAATATTTCAATCTCTAAAGTTAAAATGATGGAATGTAAAGACAACCATCACGTCACCACCACCTCCCAAAAAAGAAAGGCTGTCTGTATATCTGTATATCTCTTAAATTTGCAGTTATACGAAAATGTATCCCAAAATGTTTGGTGGGATTTGTTTCAGACAAAATATGCCTAGGAAAATGATATGGAACTGTAATGAAAATCCATCTGTTAAGTAAATCCATAATTGACTTTGCTGCACTAATTTATGAAAATTAGAATTGTTTGCAAATTGGAAACATACATTTTGTGAACAAATAGAGGTACCTCATTAGAGTATTGCCTGAACATGTCTAGTAATATGTGAACCCCCACTCCCATTATTGAATGAAATTACATGAAGGAAATTAGGTGATCAGATGCTAAATACCTAAGTAACTGAGAAATTCAAAAGTTTATCATCTTCCCAACACGTATCAGCTTCCTATCTTCCATACTACGTTTCAAAATTGTAGATAGAATATTTCACCTTGGAGACTTCTGAAGCTGATATGTTTGTAAATAGTCCACAGTTTCCAGAATTATTAGTTACTATGTCACTTTAAAAATTCTGGTACTTTTGGTCCAATACATATGGCAGTTCCAAGATTATTCTTGGAATTTAACAATCTTGCTAAATTTAGAATTTAGCAACAATGATACAGGTTTATTAAATTCATTCTGGGTTTTGAAAGATGTCAAATAGTGTTGTATAACTTCAGACCTATATTTGGTTAATAATAACTTTGATTAGCTTCCTTGACTTTTCCCCCTAAAATAATTTATTCTGTTACAAAACTTAAAATTTTTAAAATATTCAATTTACAGAATTGGTATGGTGTTGTGATTAAGGTATTGGACTAGAAATTGGAGATTTTAGCCAACCCTTAGTCGCGAAGCTCATTGGGTGGTTTTGGGCCAATCTCATTCTCAGCCCAACCTTCTTCAGAGAGAACAAATAGGAGTGAGCTCTTAAATACCCTCCCTTGGGTTTCTGTACAAAACTTGGGATACGCACCTAATAAATCTGATTACCTAAATGTGCATTTTAAAATATTTAAATATTGTTTGGTTGTATTTAAAGTCTAGCTGCAATGTTAACACTTACTCTAAAAGACATTTCTATGAAAAAAATAGTCCCAATAATTACACAACACATGACATTCACAATCTATTCATGTTTGTACTTTGTTATTGTCCAAAGAACTGTTGGGTTCTCCTCATGTTAAGGAAAGACTACAGTATAGATATAAAGGTAGTGGGACTTTCCCTAGGGCTGCCCTATGAGTAATCATTATTGTACTAGTGGTAGGTGGGATTGATGTGTGATAATTTTTTTTCTGTTGCTAGATAGCATGATAGGAGAAGGGTAAAATAAGGAAGTCCTAAAACGTAATACTCACAGGCTTTCACAAAAAAAGCCTATTGTACATTGGATTCATAATGCATAAAGTAGTAAGTCTGCTTGAGAAAACAGGCAGCAACTTTATGCTTTAGTCTTGAACATAATCTTAGTATACTAAGCGTTCAAAGAAATCACAATTTTTTCTGAATACATGTAGATAGGATTTTATTGGTGATATATTAAATTAATTTATTAAACAAAAGATACTTAACTTTTCTCTCCAGGTACATTGAACTGATTCCACAAAATACCTGATTTCTGTATGGTGTACTGGTAAGTTGCTATCAGTATATTACTATGAGTGCTTTTGTAACTGTGTTTTAGCATGTTTTGTAGAGAAGATCTAAAATTACTAAACTCTATGAATTAAATAAGCCATGTTTCCAGGATAATTTTAATAGAATCAATCCATAATATTCTTGGAGGAAATTACTCTGCTATCATTAGGGAAATTGTTTTAACAATTTTCCAGATAGCATAATAAAAATATACCTCTCTGAATCTACCATATTCAGAGAGTCCGCTTAACCCTCTTTATCAATACATGTCTTTTTTATTGCCTGCCATTTTTTTCATATATAGTATGCCAATTTTTTGTTTAAAGTAGTTTGCTCCAAGAAAAGCATTACCTGCTCCTGTTAATTGTACAATCACTTGAACAAGTTAATTTCGAAAGTAATTAGATATCTAACTTATAGTCTATCACCTGTTTAAAATTGTTCAAAGGTCTGTTCTAGCATCTCCTGGGTTATCTATAATTATCCTATTGCATGGGGCTGGAAATAAATTTTAACATTCATTGAGATACATAGAATCTAAAGCTCCTGTTTTTCAGAATGTGGCATATTTGTAATCATATAAAAGTTCTATAACACTATCACTGTAATAACACGGACATTTTGTAAAAATATACTAGCTGGTTTTCTAAAATCTATTCAGCATTAGAAGCAAGACCATGTTATTTAATACAAGGTTTTAAAAAAATGTGCTATATTTTCCTTTGGTCAACAAAACTGTTGATCAAAAATTATGCTCGTGTTTTAGAGTATATGTTTAATGTGCTATGAGACAGAATTATCATTGGTGTATAATTGGATTCTAAGAAAATTCTTTATAAATTAGGTCATCTCATTGAAGGATAGCATTTGAGTGCAGTAGCTACTTCAGTTTGTTCTGTTTAGTAAACATTTTTCTGGAGTGATTAACTATGCTCAGAAAGCCAAGTTGGGTAATTCCTCCAAAACCCTGCATCTGAATTAGTATATTGTTATGTGATGGACTCATACTCCATGTAAGCAGTTCTCAACCCTTTAAAAAATTGCAAGAAGGGTAATGTTCAAGCATTCTGTTGATATATTTATTATTTATGGTAAATTTGAAGACTTAAATGTTTTAGTGGTTTACCCTACTCTTACCTAGAATTCTTCTGCACCTTGCAGCAATTGAGAATGACAGTTCTGTATATTGCATTGTTGAGATCAGCCTTACTCCACCCAGTTGCCATTGGTTGGCAGTTAAAATACAGTGCTATACCTTCAATAATATGGAGAGCACTAACTGGAGAACAATACTTTAGACAAACCAACTCAGTTGATTTAGCAGAGTTTTTTGTACAGCAAGTTAAGCTTTATTTGCTTAACAACAGGATGCTACAAAAGTTTTAAGACATAGGAAGGGAATACCCAGTCTTCCAGTTATTGCTAAACTGCAATTTTAGCAGCTTTCACATTGGGCTTTGCTTGGTGGGAATTCTATTTGAACAACACCTTGAAAGCCACAGTATCCCAAACTCTTTATTTCGTTACAATAAACAGCTTATTTGAAAGTACCATTGAATTTAGCAGGATAAACTCAGGAGTAGATCTGGAATTATAAACGTGAACTATAATTTATAATATCAGCATATCTCCCTTGATTAATAATTTTGTTGGAGATTCTAACTCAGGATGATCCGAACCGTGTAATAATTAGATATATGACTTTTACACATTAATATATCATGCTACAAACAAAACAAGAGCTAGAAATGTTTGAAAATGCAAAAATTTTGACTGTATGATGAGTTTTATGGGACAACACATTAAAGAGGACAAGGGAAACCAGTGATGAAAAATGAAAATACTCATTTCAAGTAAAAGGTGTTTATTTTCTAAATATCCCTTTCTGTTTAACTGAAATACGTTTAAACAATAAGTTACCAAGATAATGTTTCATGTTACAGGTTCATATTGCATTCTGATTAATTTGAATGCTGAGATTCTATCATAAATGCTTTTTATTTGTTATTCCAGAGTTCTACAACCAGTATTTTACAAACAAATGTTAATATGAATTAAGTCCCATATGGCAGTAGTCTTACTTGGCATGCAGTCCCCAAAACATATTTACCATGAATTTTTAGTCATATTTTAACTGTGGTAAACAACCAGCAATCATAGAGCACTGGACCAGATCTTAGGTAGTTGATGTGAGTGAAGTGTATCTTAAAATATGTGTGCTGTATTCCCTTGTAAGCAGTTCATTTGAGGATGCTTACAAAAAAGTGAAGGTTAAGATGAGAAACGTTGGTTCCTTAACCAAAAAATTCACATGATTTGTGTGCATACACATCTTATACAGTAGTGACAAAATATAATAAACTAAATTAATAAATAGTAAGACCATGTATTTCATCCAACAGAACTGTTAAAATGGGAATAGATAATCCTTAAAAACACAAATCAGTGTTTATTTTCTTTTTATTTGTTCCATATTTCTTCCTCTTTTTGACTTTCACCTGCCCCCATTGGGTTATCATTCCAGAGATATTTCTTTACCAGATTTCTCAATGCCTTCAAAAATGGCAGAACTTCTAATGTTCCAGAAAAGTTCTTTAAAATTCAGGGAAATTTTCCAAGCTGTATCTGCCTTGAAAGTAGCCCATATTGAACTGTATAGCACAAAGAAACAACAGGAGTTGATCAAAGGAAATATTTCATAAAGTTTTATATTATGTAATAAAATGTTCTATGATAAATTTTATGTCAAATGTTTTATAAAACTTGTCAAATTTCAATTCAATGGAATCCATGGGTTCCAGGTTTTGGACTCGGTCTGTAAGCCCATTTGAGGTATTTTGGTTCAAAAATAGTTGTTCTACAATGCACCATTTTTTCCCAGTCAAAGGATACAGACACAAGAGTTTCAGTAGTATAAAGTCTCTTTGGGAAAACCTTGTTTGCTTGCTGCCTGTTTCTCAGTCTGTTCCTTACTGAAGAACATCCTATGGCACCCATAGTTCTTCAGCAACTACTGGCAAAACCTAAATGAGTGTTTATCTCAGTACTTTGCAAAAGTGGTAATAAGAATTAAACTTGAGCCTTAATATCTTTTCTAAAAATGCTACTTTGGGCTAATTAAAATTCTGAAATTCTTAAAATTGTCAGATTTTCTAAGCAGCAAATAATTGGGATTTAGATGATCTCATTTTTAGGAAATTGCATATTAAATACAGCTTAGAATACCTGATGACGTCCATTTAAATGATTAATTTTGAATCTTTTACTCGTATCACCCATCATACTATTGTTCATTTATTGAGCAGAAGCTTTAAATATTGACACAGTGCTATATCAGTATTAATATGGTGGAATTAACTCAGTATTGCATTATCAGCATACCTGGCAAATTATAAAATTTTAATATTAAGGGTATAATTTATGAAAGAATATTTTACACAATAAAAAACGTGTGGAGTTCAATAGAAAGGAATTTGTATGATGTGTCCTGACATGTTTATTCTGTTGTTACTTGTTACGCAATCTGTTGAACCATTGATGTTTCTAAAGTAAAAACATGTACATTGTTTTTGTAGAAAATGATCACTTCTGTCATTTCCTTTTGGATTAATACAACTGAGTTATGGGAAAATGCTAGTTAACTATTCAAAATTTTGTAGTTATTTATGTCTGAGATGTCCAGTTTATTAATGTATCTCTGATACATTTGAGAGTCCAGTTTGTTAACTTATCTCTGGATTGTGGTGTTTTCATAGAAGTAGAATGGATGCAGTGTGTTTGTGGTACAGGCCCTTCAATTGGATTGTACCCAAATATAGAATATAAGTAATATATTTCTGTTGATAATTATATTTAAAACTGCTTCACTTGAATGTTTTTGTGGTTGGACTCTATTAAATCATTGGCATATGCTATATAGCCTTTGGAATAATAACAGAAGTCATCAAGTATTCTCAACTTTACTTTTTATGTAGGGGTTTTTCTTCTTCCCCTTTGATCTGCTTTTGCTACCATCAAACATTTTGCTGGATTGCTAGTCCCTGCAAAAACTGAATGGGTTTGACTTGGATGAATTTAAATTTAACATATCTATGTTGTCAATATTTTTTGTTTGAAACAATTGAGAATAAGGTAGATGCAAGGAATCCAAGATGCCTTTAAGATCCTTGGTTGCAGCAAAATGGTGGCTTGAGTTGATGCTATGCTGCTGCATATACTGTACAATGTAATAGTGGGTAGTGGTAAGAAAATGGGAGGTTCTTGATATAATCAATCAAGGGATGACATGTTCTTGAACCAATCACTATGGATTCTCCATCCCTAGCTTCCCATTTTTTTATTTGATAGCTACATTCGAAATGCATCATGAATAAACCATTCCCTAAGTTTTACAGCTATTAAAAGTTTTATCCCTCATAGTTTTTAGGGATCAATATGTTTTGCTGGTGCTTTGCGAGAAAGACATTTCTTCATTTCTGAAGCCTTTTTTAGAAACCCAATTTCAAGAAAATGTTGACTTTGACTTGAAATAGGTCTTAGACATTGATTTTGGCAGATCTGCTGAAAGTCTTCAGTAATTGTTAGGTATTCCACAGAAAATCTCCTCCCTTCAAATAAGCATATTTGATGCTGCTTCATCTGTTGGATCCTGCCCCTAGAGTGAAATCAGATGGGGATAATTAAGTTCTGGTTAAGAAGGGACAAGAAAATAATGAGGCTACAATATCATTTTGATTAAACAAGCCAAGCTACTTGTCCACATAAAATTGAACCTGAAATAATGTAACTTTCAGGTGGTAAGTCATACTTTGGGAGAATAAAACAATTTATTATTAGGAATTTTATAAAAGTCTAAATAGTTTTCTCAGTTTTTGCTTACATAAACCAGAATAAAAGAATCTTGTATTAGAAATAAGATGAGATAACTTTGAATACAATCAGTGCTATTAGAAATAAGCTGAGATAACTTTGAATACAATCAGTTCTATTTTCTGAAAACATTACTTGTTACATTAGTAATTTTCCTTAGGCTTTTCTTTTGGACACCTGTTAAATCTTTAGCAGGAGAGCTATCTGTTGGTTTCTCTAGTAGTGCTACATTGCTTGCAAAAGTAATATATTTACTAACACTGAAGCCTCTATTTTTCTTTTATGTTGCCCATTGAAATTCCAGAAGTCATACCTGTTTGCTTTGGAGTTTTTCTAAGCTAGATTCTTCTTTCAACAGAAAGCAGGGAAATGCACTGACATAATATTGTTAAAATATTACTACTTGTTCAATAGTATTAATCTTGATATTGATTTAGTTTTTTACAATGTGTTGAAAATATTTTCAAATATGCTCAGATATGACTTTTGAAAATGTTGATTATTTAAAATTTAAGGATAAAATTACCTGCATTCCAACAGCGTTTTCTTTTAATTTTTTTTATAAAGAGTCCAGAGAAAGGAAGAAACTCAAAGGGAGACAACGATTTCCAAATCAAGATGGCAGTTCCACTGCTGAGAGGTTGAGAAAGTGAACTAGTGCATGATTGCTGAGTATGCCCTTCCAAGAAAGGGATTCTTTAACATGGACCACAATTGTCTAACCTACAGAAGATTTGAGCTAATTGTAATCTTATATTCTGTTTTTATTTTTTTTAAAAATCTGTGTTCCCTGACTCTTGGGATTAGCATTCAGTTGGGGATGAAGGGGCTGATCAAATTTTGCAAACAGGGATGTATAAAAATGTCTGTCCCTTATTTAATTGGCACAAGTGCATTGCTATTTAAATAAAAGTGTTTTTTTCAAATTTATTCTCGTTTGTCATCTTTTGGGCTGAAACGATCTTATATGATTTGTTGGTATTAATAACAGTTTGATTATTGAATGAGCTCAATACTTTCACCAAGTATTTCAAAACTTTAAACGATTCCTCAGTTTGCCTTTTCAGTAAGATTATCAATTTAAGAGAGATTTTATGTTCTGTATTATGATTCTCATTACTGCCTGTAAATGTCAGTTACATGTTCTATTGGTTAAATGAAGATGGGCATAGTTCACATCTGTGAATTGGTGCAATTCTTAGAATGGTACAAATCTAATGATGTGTTTTCTGTGGATCTATGGATGGGCGCTGTGGTCTGGACTTTTCTAAGGCTGGTTTAATGTTCATGTACCTAAAAACTGACACCTGCTTTTCTGAATACTTGTATACTTAGATTTCCTCGTTGTTGTATGTGGGTTTGATCATATATAACAATACTGTTTGGTTTACTGTTGATACAAGTGTCCAAAGCATTCATGGTGTTGCTACATTGATGCTCCAGTTCATTAAGAGTTGGATAAAGAACTTAGCCAAAATCTTTAATTTAGTTGTCTTATGTTCTCCATAAAAATTAATCTTACCATTTTTACTACATTTACTAAAATATTTTAAACTTTCCATTCCAATTGCTGCATATAAGATTCATTTTAGTGACATACTGATGTACAAAAAATATTGATGGGAATGTATCTAAAATACAAAATTAATGTGTGGTGTTGACTTTATTGACAGGAGTAATCATGCTTTTGAAGTAAATGTGGATGGTTGGCCATTTATGCCATCTTTTGATGTGTTAGTTTGCTTCATTGGTGGCTTAATTCTAGGCTAATGGAATTTCTTGTATATCTAATTTGGTTTTAAAAACTGGTATGAATAATGGTATTAATTGACCACTTCCCAAATCTCTGTAATTGGGCAACTGTGTTAAGTACTTTGCTATCAGATTATTCACTTAGAGTGATTTGGACCTTTTTTGGACTGAAATAATATGGAGAAATGACAAATGATGGCTACTATAAGTAGTAGAATTTGTGATTCATTTTGATTGTCTCTCACTCTAGATCAATATCTTTGTCCAGATATTAGGGGTCATGATAAAACCCTAAAACTTCCAAGTATGGAAATGGTTGAAGACGGAATGTTTGTTTTATTTTTGCTCATGAGTTGGAAGCGATTTTGCTAATATTGATATTTGGCGCTGAGGTTCCGCATGTGCGGAAAAATCATTATAATTCAGCTATATCCCAAGATCAGTTTATGGTCTTTATGTAGACGAGTTGATATGGATTTATTCAACAACTACCTTGGTACCAGATGACCTAAACACAATGGATCTGATTTTGCCCCTTCCAGATGGAACCACTAGGGAGGCGCCATTGAGTTTTGAAGGGCTGATACATAAAATTTTGTTTCTATTTGGAATTCTCCTAAAATTAATGGCTTAGAACCAACAGATTGCCATAACCAAGTAGACCCATTGAAGAGATGACTTCTACTGAAATTACCCATTGGGGTGCTTGCCAACCCATGTACCCTACCAACGCTAGTCCAGGAGTCCCAAGTCCCACTTTACTTCCACCAAAATGGCCCTTTGTGCCACAACTTCCTGTCCAGGGAGGAAGTAATTTTAATCCAAGGGCATAAATGTAAGCCAGCCCTTTTTCCAACAAAAGCAACCAATAATTTCTCCTTTGGCTTAGAAAGGGTGTCTGAACCAGATGGAGTTAAGTTGCCCCCTCCACAGATGGGAGTTGGCTGGAGACAGTAGTGATGGGGAGTAAGCTCCCTTTAGATGGAGGCTCCCTTTTTCTTTTCTTTTTTCTTTCTTTTTTTTTTGGGTGGAAATGAAGGGGTGGGTCTATGGTACATCACCTGAGTTGTGGGGTAAATGTAGAGAGTGTCAATCAAAGGCAGAGCTCAGAGCTGGGAAGAAAGCTCTAGATGGCGGCTGTGCCTTGGAGAGCGCGCTGAGCCTCCTGCCTTTTTTTCCCCCCTCTCCTCCGCCACTTTTGCGCAACTTTGTGTAACTTTTGGGCGTCCTCAAGGGGCTCCTGCGGCCCCTGGTCTCTCGTGGAGGCCGATGAGAGGGGGATCGTGCGTTTTTCGGGCAGAAAAGGACTCCTTTTTTTCCTCTCTCCCTTCGCCTGGTTAGAAAGAAACAGCCCAGGTCGTTGTTTTTCCCAGCTTGGAAGCCATGGCGTACCTCCATTTTTGTGCGCGCTCTTAATGAGCTTTTTCCTCCGGATCTTTTTTTTTTCCCCTCTCCCTTTTTTTTTTATAAAAAAAATATTCCTTTACGGCTTTTAATGATTGCCGGTGGCGATTCAACAATTGCGGGATCGTGTGGATTAATTTCGGATGTGTTATTTTTTTTTTTAACAAAAAAGAAAGCGGGTTTCTTTTTTCCTTTTTTTTCCCCCTGCGTTGCGTTTGGAACGTTCGGAAGCGAATGTTTTCCCACGACTAGAAATCCGGGTTGGGGCTGGCGTTGGAGCCTGGCTCAGGTAGGTGGGCGATGATTATCATTTTTTTTAGGGGGGATTTTACCCCCCCTTTTTTTAATACTTCGGGGTTTGTTTGTTTTTTTTCCTTTTTCCCTTTCGACCGATTTTCAACGATCCTGGAATGACGCAATAAAATACCGAGAATACTTGCTTCCAGGGTTACTTCGGGAAAGTTTTGTAGGATGCTCCCCAGGGCTGTGTTTCCTTCGCGTGTTTTGTTTTGTTTTTTTAAAAAAAAGATAAATATTTTTATTTGTTTTTACCGTGCTGATGTCCCCCTTCTGTATTATTGTTCTAAGAAAGCTTCGCAGCGTCGGGACTTGTTTGTTCTTGCTGTTGAAAACCTCAAAAGCAAAAGTGGGAGCTTACCTTTCTTTCAACTTTTGACAGTAAATACCTGGGCACAGGACTCCAGCCGTCCTTCTACCTTTCCCTTAACATTTTAAGAATTGAAAGATGTTGAGAAATACGGACAAAAGCCAAGGAGAGGAGGGTTCAGTCCACAGCCATGCATCGAGGTATGATCTCTCAACTTTTATTTTTTTTTAATTATTCTGAGCAACTGTTAACCTTTTGACAGCTTTGACTTACCATCATTGATAATAGAAATAAATACATTTCACTGCTTTTGATTCTTTTCTTATGAAATGACCTTGAGAGTGCTAATATGCCACACCCTGTTTTTTTTTGATAACAATTTCTGAAACTTGTGGTGTGACTGAAAGGCCCCAAGCTCTACTTAAAAAGTAAAGCACCTTTACACAGATGGAACCCTGTATATTATGCAGTTTCAGCTGCTAAATGTTGCTTTTTGAGGGGTTTTGTGCTGTGAAAAATGACCTTGTTCTCACTGCTGCATTGCACCATTTTATATACAAGGGATTTTTTTCTTTGAAGAATTTGTGGAGTTTAAACTTCAAGTTGAAGGCCTGATAGAAGCCTGATGGTATTTGTAAATCAGAAACTACAGAAAGTTTTATGAATGAAAAAATGTTTATTTTAAAATAAAAAAAAGAATATGTGTGTTTGCTTGATCCTCTTTGCTTGTATATTCAGTTCGGGATAAGGAACTTTGATACTATTTCAGCATTTTAGGGTATTTTGATACTGTGTTTCCAAGCTTTCTCATTGATGGGGTTTGCTTATATTTTACAAAAAGATGTTATCTTAAGACATAATTTTTTGGAATTTTAGGTTCTGTGCATGTCTATTTTAAATGCATATTTTGATGCTGAATATATGTATGCTGATATTTATAAGGGAAGCAGAAGGACATTTATTGGGGTTTTTTAATATTATATTGACCATACTTTGATGGAAACTAATAGTTATGAGGATTTTTAATATTTTTGCAATGTGTTTATTGATCTTTTCCTGGCTTGTTATTGATATCCCTTTTCAGGTTTTGAATATTTTTATAATTATAAAATACACATGATACTTTATGAGGTCTGTTTCTCAATGCATTATATACATTATCATTTGAAATAATGCCTTTTGCCAGGAAAGCCTTTGATGTAAAAAGTACAATGGAAGAGGGCACTTAAATTTTAAAATCTTCTATATGGATTGACCCGTGATTTTTGGATGCTGGAGAAGCTGCTTTGATTCTCAGAAAAAGACAAAAAGGAACTTGGTTTTTTTTTTATTGCATAATTTTCAGATCTTTGAAGCTCAACCCCAAAAGACAGTGGTAAAAGTCAAATTGCTGACATTGTTAAAAAGTTGGTTTTGAAATTACCATGCCAATATCCACATTAAAAGAACGTAATTCATTTTTATTTTATTTTTTTACAAATTGAAGGAAGAGATTCAACACTGATGAGAACAGCTATCTATTGCAAACAACAGGACTGAGTTGAATGAAAAGAGATTAATTTAACCAGCCCTTTTACCTCCCCCGCCCACCCTCTCTATTCTCTTGGGTATATTATTTGCATAGCATCCACACTTGAAGTTTTGCTTTCTTGGTAATAAAGGAGTACTACATCAAGCAAAATGTTAACACCCAACTGAATTAAAATAAGACACTCATTTTAATGCACACAGTTCACGTGGACTGTGAAAGCAATAACTCAGCCTTGCTTGAAAGTTTCTGTTGTAAAAGCTTATTTTCCGAACTGCAACTACTCTTCAGACTGTGTAAAATGAACCTTTTTTTTTTTTAGAGGGTGGGGGGAAGTTAAAGTTGTGTTTGTGAAGAAATTGTTTTATCAAGAGATCCTGGAAGTTCTGTGTACATTGCATTTGAAACTTCCTGTCTGTAAGACTGGGGGTGGCAGAACAGCACCTAATCCAATTTGTGACATCATTTGTTTGAGATGGGTGTGAAGTTGGGTGGGGGCCAGATTCCACTTCAAAGATGGGTGTAACAAATGGTAAATTTTAGGGGGAAAAAACTTTTTCTTCCTCGCTGTCAAAAAATGCCATTCTAAGTGCCTCCAACTTGCTTAAAAATACAAACATCCATTGTCCAAAGAAGCCATTCGTCCTGGGAGTATTTAGATCAGGTATGCTTTATTGAAGTAAAAGTTTCATTAACCTCCCCCTCCCTCCCACTTCACAGCTTCAAAGGATAACTCTGGCTAATGGTGCCTGGAATTACCCCTTATTATTCAAATAGGACTAATGGAAAAAAAAATATAGCTTGCTGAAGTGAGCTTCACATCTATGTTCATCTACAACAGGGGTGTCAAACTCGTGTGTCCCTCCCCCTCCCCAGGCCAGATGCATCACGTGATGGCCACATCCACTCCCGGTATAGCGAAGTGGGGGAAAAGTTGGGATACGTCACATGGTCACAATGTGCCTTGTGAGTTTGACACCTCTGATCTACAACCTGGTATGTTACAAATGGTCAAGAGTAATTTTTTTTCTAATCCTGGAAGATTGTTTTAAATAACAAGAGCCATGACCAAGCCTTTTCACTTAAGTTTAAATATGGCAGAAAGTTACTTTAGGTGTTGCAAGCGAAACATCTGAGATAGTCCACCAAGAATGTTGGGTTTATAAAAAATGCCATTACTTTTCTTCTAAAGCAGAATTCATGTTCGAGATGGAATGTACCAAGTCCTTTAAGAAAAAGGACGCAAAGCTCCCACTCAAAAGGAGCTGTTTTTAGGATGCTTCATTAAAGCCACACGGACACATTTGTACCATTAATGGATTTGCATTTCTACATCACTTTCTAGCAGTGCTTTTTCTGAGTGGGGGCGGGGGGTTACAGTGTAAAACGCACAATGGAAACATGGTAACGTTGAAGAGCAGAAAGGCAACCCTGAATTAAAATTGTAAAATTATTTATGCAGCCTGTGCAAGGGGCGCACCCCCCATGGGCTGGGCTTGTAAGCGTGCTGCGTCTTGGTGCGTTAATCAAAAAGTTCTTCTTAAAACGAAGATTTTTCACCTCCGAAAAGCAAGGACAAGGATGCCCACATGTATTGTCATAGCAAAGGGGTTCTGTAAATAAGGAGCTTCTGCTAGAAATATATAAACCTCAGATATTGCAAGTACTGGCCTCTCCATATTTCTGTAAAAGTTTGGGCTAGAGATTGTATTCAAGCATCCCCACCGACTGCATTCTCATTCTCACCCCAAAACATATTTTTTTCAGCTCTTAAGTCTGAATTCGGTATGGGTTTGCAGTTAGCATGACTGGCCTGGCCTATGCCATAATAAATAGTGTTGGGTCAGATGCCTTGGATTGGGCCAAGCATAAGACGATAAGGACTCTTCCCTTCGGGTTATATCAAGGATGAGATCTTCTGTTTTTGTCTGCTTCTCCACCCATTGTGGAATGATGCCTTGAGACAATGCAGGGTCGAACCCTGGCTGCTAAATGCATGCTTGTCTCCCAATTGAGGTCCTTGGAGTAGTCTCCTGCAAGCCCTTTCCTCTGCTACCTTCCCATTCACGCAGCCCTGGCTCCCACTAAATGCTCAGCCAGTGGCAGCCATTTTATGAAGCAACCCTTGCAGCACAAAGGAGGATTATTTAAAGTGGGAGGCGAAGTCCAAGGCAGGCAAAGAGGAGAGGAGGAAGAGGGTGAGGTTTGGAGAATTGCTGACGTTCTGCCCGATGCCAGCTGTTTCTCTTTCAGGGCAGTGGAGAATGAGAATGGAGGAGAACGAAAAGGGAGAAAAGCATTAGGCATTTTCACTGCAGGGCTGGATTGTCACAAAATGGCTGTTCCTTTGTGCCGCAGAGGCTGACAGACACATACTGCATTGCACTGTGTACTTTTTTTTTTTTTGGAAGAAAAAAAACCCTCAGCAGGAAGTTGGTGGAGAGTTCAAAGGCCATTTTGGGTTGGACGCGGGCTGTGGTTGGCTGCCGTCTCACTTGCTAACAGGCGGGGTCTGGAGATGCTGCAGTCCTGCCTTCAGGATGACGTCGTCTCCCTTGCGCCTCCCCTGCACGTCCCTTCCAGCCTCCCTCCTCTTGGCTGGTGATGCTTTTCTGCTTGCTCAGGCAGCCAGAGAGAGAGAGAGAGAGAGAGAGAGAGAACAAGCAAGCCAGCCACTGCCAGCCCTGGTCGTGGAAGAGGGAGAGAAAGCAGCTGAAGGATTAGCAATCCGTGCAAATTTCTTTGTGCCTTCTTTTGTCTGGGGGTGGGTC
>JANHZT010002397.1:2999-15605 GCA_032468215.1 Stegonotus admiraltiensis
ATTTTTACTACCGGTTCTCCAAACTACTCAAAATTTCCGCTACCAGTTCTTCAGAACTGGTCAGAACCTGTTGAAACCCACCTCTGCCCACAATGTGCCTAGGACCTGCAAAGTTTGGGGATCCTTGGTAAACAGCTTCTTTTGAAATCAGTGTAGGAAAGATTGCTGCATATAATTTTAATACTAAATGCATAAGCACAGCAAGGAAGAAGCCCCCCCCTCCCCCCCACACACACTGAGTAATATGTAGAAGACCAGAGTTCTAAATGTACATGGACTTTTCAGGTTCGGTAAACAAAATGATAGATTAGTACATTAGTTTTTCATTATTGTTGCTCAATGGCAGGTTCTATGTATGTATGTATGTGTGTGTGTGTGTGTGTGTGTGTGTGTGTGTGTATAGACACTTTGGAGATTGCTGTGGCTCAGCATACTGCTAACAGATTTTAGAGAACATTTTACATTTTTAAACTACATGGCTTAAAGCCCCATTTCTGGGTATTAATGAAAAATATTGATTTTAAGCTTTTTAAAATCCCTGATGCTCAGCATTCCTGAAGGATTATATTCTTCCACACAAACCTGCCTGGTTGTTGCAATCAGCTTTAATTCCTCTATAATCAGCTACGGAGGGCTACAGTTGAAGATGCTGCCTTTTTAAAGACCCATATTATGATTGTGGGTTGGTTTGCCATTTTTTTCTAGAATTCTTATATTTCTGTGAGAAAGTGAAATGACTTCAGATTTTCTAATAGAACAAATAGGAGCACTTGTTGATTTGTACAGCTTTTTTTACACAACTACTTTGCTTATTAGAGCAGTCATTTCAATAGAAAGGAATGGAATTTCTTGAGAATCAGTATATAAATCTGGCATGATTTCAGTAGATGTGAATTTTTTGGTTTAAACACATGTCTTAATACTCGCTTGCTTTTCCCCCTTGAACATTTACCCTCAAAAACTAGTTCCAATGTTTTTCTTCTGCTCAAATTTATTTCACTGAACTAAAAAAATTAAAAGAGGCTGTCAACAGAAATCATTCAATCCCTCTGTCTGCTTGCCAAACTAATCTAAATACATTAGCTGAATTTTAAATCAAGAGTATCATCTGTACTCCTCAAATTTGTCTCCCTAGTGATTGATGGGTCATACCTTTCATTACCTACTCTATGCATCTAATATCTTAGCTTCTTTTTCTTGGCACACAATAGCTGTCGGTTTTCTGTTCTTGAATTGCTTGCTTACTACTTATTTTTCTACTGTCCTCAGAATCTATTCCTTTTTCTCCGGCTCACTTCTTAATATCAATTTTCTAGGGTTGCTTTGTTTGCTTGGTTATTTTTTTCCAAACAGTTAACTACTGGTAATCCTTGATTTATGACCATAACTGGGACTGAAATTTTGGTCATTAGGCAATGCAGTAGTCAAACAATTCATCACATGACCAGACAGATTTTATGACCATTTTTACTGCAGCTGTTAAGCAAATCCAATTAAAATGAGCAAATAGGTAGGAAGTGTTGGGAAAGATAATCTCTTACTGAGAATCCTGCAGAGCTGCTGCTCTCCGAGCAGAATGCTCTTGCTTAGATGGATACCATAATCTGACTTGGCATAAAGCAGATCTTGAGGTTGCTGTGTTGTACTGGAATACTGTATTGTAGGTTGGCAGTTTGCCTGCTGGCATGGAAAATCTGGAGCCACCAGACAGCCCTTCCCTACTAGATTTGATAAACTAAAGAATAGCAAGGATTAAGCTTGTAGACCAAACATGTCTGAGTATCTTTCCCGCCTTCACAGTCTTCAATGTCTGAAACTCATTGAATAATGAGAAAGCTCTAAGCATTTCTATTTTTGGTATTGCATTAATTTGAAGATTTAAGTTTCAGTTTGTCTAAATATTTCATAAAGTATAGTGCATCTCTCATAATTGATTTTTCCTCCCCTTTCTGCTTAAAGAGTTGACTGATTGAGTTTTTGATTAAATAAATCTGATCTGTAAGGTTTATTTGGCAATGACAGCTGTTCATTTTTTTAAAAATGGAAACAATCTTTTTTTAGACTGGGTGTATCTACTGGTATATAGAAATGAAATGAGTCTTGTAATGATCCTGGTGTAATCACAAAAGGTCTTCAGCAGTTCACAAAGATAAGAAATTACCATCATCATATATAAATACAACTTATAAATACAAGTTTTATTTGTTTACATTCCATCTTTATCATTTTTACAAATAATAACTCAAGACGGTCAACATATTCAGACACACCCTCCTCTTCCTATTTTTCCCACAACAACCCTGTGAGGTGAGTTGGGCTGAAAGAGAATGACTGGCCCAAAGTCACCCAGCCAATTTTCATGGCTAAGAAGGGATTTGAACTGACAGTGTTCTGCTTTCTAGCCTGGTGTCTTAACCACTAGGCCAGGGGTCTGCAACCTTAAACACTCAAAGAGCCATTTGGACCTGTTTCCCACAGAAAAGAAAACACCGGGAGCCACAGAAACCCTTCCCGTGCCTGACTATTTCTTGAGCTGCCACAAAACTAGCATATGTAGTTGAATTAAACGTTCTGTTTTCTTCTGAAACGTTTCTTTTCTTGGATTTATCCATGGTTGACCTACTGGAGGTTGAAAAGCTCAATAAATCATGTGCCGGCAGGTGTCGCACATTGGCCGTCGCGACACGTATTTTGAGTGACAGGGAGCCGCAGCACAGGGGTGAAAGAGCCACATGTTGCTAGGTTGTTGACCCCTGCACTAGACCAATTAAAAAGCCCCTGAACAATACATGAATTATTACTTGATTTGTATGATTTAAGTCCCCAATGCCTTCAGGCTTTCTCTCTCAAAGGCCTAACTGACCTTGGAACCTGTGGGGCTTTTTTGTGTGAAATGTTATATGAAATATTCTCCTCTATTTTTAATGTAAAATATGTGAACCATGAAAAGGCAAAGATCTGTGGGGAGGGGAGTTGTATATATGGTTAGATGATTTCTTAAATCATGAACTTTCTAGATAACCTCTCAATAGTTTTATAATGATATTCCTTTTAATTCATTGGGATAATAGAACCAAATATTCCTTGGGTAAATGACTGCACAATTCATTTAATTTCCGCCAAAAGGAGAAAATAAAGTATCAATTTTAATTGCCTCTATCCCATCATTGGGCATCAACAAAATTTATTTTATTCAGGGTTTATTTAGCATATTCCTATGCCCACAAGGACTATTGTTCACTTAAATGCTTAGTTTGCAGAGAATACAATGAAAGAAGCTGTCATGCCTGAAAGATAATGTTCAAAATTGCAGAATGGGTTGGGAGAGGAAAAAGAGAGAAAGGCTGATTAGAAGAGGTGATGGCCAACAATTTATTTGCTTGCTTTAGCTCAAAATCAAAGATTTTAAAGTTTATAAGCAACCCCAGTGGATCCCAAGAGCATTCTAACACAATCTTTTTTGTTTCTCAGGGGACCGATTTCAGGTTCCATTTTGTCAGCAGCAAAATCCATTAGTAGTGACCCTTCCTGAGAAGGCTCCCCTTGGTTCCTGTGTGAACAATTTGCATGTCAGTTTCTTTTGGGAATTACAGAAGAGAGAATTTCCAAAAGTTGGAGGATTTAGCATTCTGATTACAGCTGCTAGGCTGACTGTCATTAAATACTGGAAATTCAGAATTTATTTAACCAGTGGACAAATTATTGAACAAATAATTATGCATGGGAGGCTTTTAATAATGGCAAAAAGATATGAGGAAGAATATTATTTTCCTAATAATACATCTGATCCAGAGGTGGGTTTCAGCAGGTTCTGACAGTTCTAGAGAACCAGTAGCGGAAATTTTGAATAGTTCGGAGAACCGGTAGTAAAAATTCTGACTGGCCCCACCTCCATCTATTCTCTGCCTCCCAAGTCCCAGCTGATTGGGAGGAAATGGGGATTTTGCAGTATCCTTCCCCTGGAGTGGAGTGGGAATGGAGATTTTACCCTATCCTTCTCTTGTCATGCCCAAGCCATGCCCAGCAAGCCATGCCATGCCCACCAAGCCACACCCACAGAACCGGTAGTAAAATTTTTTGAAACCCACCACTGATCTGATCCTGCTGGAATTAAAGATGCAATAGGCATCACTGCTAATTTAATTTCCTTAGAATGTTTATTTACATAAATTTGTTTCCTTGCTCACAGAGTGTAGTTTGGTTTATATTTGAAGTGTATAATTTGGATTATTATCATTATCAAAAAATGCATTTTGGGGAAATTTGTACTGAGAAAATCCATTAGTAGTGACCCTTCCTGAGAAACCACCCCATACTTTGATTATGCTTCAAGCAATCAAAGCTCACAAATAATCTGTATATTTGTCTACATGTCCACTTGTGTATATTTGCTTATTTATAAATGCCTTCATTTGACTGATATTTCTCATTTATTTTGCTGTTCTGCAGCTGTTCTGCTCATCATCTGTTTATATCTTTGTGGTGCCAAAAGAGTCAAAAGGGATTCAGATTAATCTTTCAGATTAATGGATTGGAGGCTAGTTTGGGGTCTTGGGCTGCAAAATTTGAAGGTAAGATGGTATTCTGTCATTGCTGGCAATTTCCTTTACTTCTTCCTTTTTTTGCAAAAAGATCCAAACTATTGAATCTTTTGTGAGGAAAATGTGTATACTTACTCGAAATGCATCTTTGCAAAAAGTGTCTTTCTTTTGGGTTCTCAGCATTTCTACCCTATTTGCTCTGCTTTTAATGATTATGGCTGCTTGCAGTCTGTATAAGAAAATTGCTCAGACTGCACTTGTATAATTTATCTCTGCTGGTCTCTCCTGTGCCATATAATTGTTGCTATGTTGTTTGGGTAGAAAATTTTTGAAAACTAATGATGTAATTTTAAAAAAAATGATTTTTTTTAATGCAAGTCTTCATAAACAGCTGATTTGACAGATATAAAGTAAAGCTTCAATTTAATGGACCGTTTGTAAATAGAGACTGGATGTACATTAAGCCCAAATGCCCATTAAATCTGAATTTATGTGAGTTGCAACAATTTGTTCATTTGAGTAAATGACATGTGGCAGATTAATGCAAATACATAAATTATGTCATTTACATCAATGTATGTTATATGTATATAATTATGTAGTGAGGGCAATAATATAAGTTACATTGTTAATGTGTACCATTGTATCATTTATACAGACAACATAAATTTATAAAAATGATGAAACTTGTCTGGATTACTGTAGAACAAACAACTTTATATGTTAAATGCTGAAACATAAAAAATGTGTTCATTGTTTCCAAAATTTACTAACCAAAGGTCCATTAAACCAAGGTTTTAGTGTATATGGATATATATTTGTGTATTGTAAGTAACAGTGTGTTTTAAACAGGTAATAGATATTATGATTTATAGACTAGAATATATTTCAGGTGATTCATGCACTGAGGAAAGAATTGAATAAGTTTAAATGAATATAATTTGTAACTAATTAATTATATGAAATAATTAATTTTAAATAAATAAAATCTGGATATAATTGAACTAATCATTACAAATTTGAATCTCAAGGTACATTGCTGACTAAATTTATGGTTTAGGATTTTTTTTAAAATCAAGAACTCTAGCCATACAATTATTTTGCCTTCCAAATCACCTATTCCTGCTTTATCTGTACAGTCTTCCTTGTTGATTAACATTCCATGGGAGATAGCTCTTCCCCCTTTGGCTTCCTCAATCCATGGAAGAAGAAAGTTGTTTTTAGGGGAAGTTAGGAATTTACTAGGAAGATCACCCTTTGAAGAATTAGCATCGAAGTAACTAAAATATGTGATTTATTGTGAAGGGCATCATCTATATCTTCTCATTTTACTTGGTTAGTAGTATATCAGAGCAATAGTATAATTTCTGCTCCTTCCACTTATTTTAATTCAGATCCTCTCAGTAGTTTTACCAGGTTCATCCTCTTGGATATTGGTGCAGCTAAAGGCTTTAGTGCCACCTTTACTGCACTTAGGTAAAGGTTCCCCTCGTACATATGTGCTAATCGTTCCCAACTCTAGGGGGCGGTACTCATCTCCATTTCAAAACTGAAGAGCCAGCACTGTCCGAAGACGTCTTCGTGGTCATGTGGCCGACATGACTAAACACCAAAAGTGCATGGAATGCTGTTACCTTCCCACCAAAGTGGTCGCTATTTTTCTACTTGCATTTTTTAAGCGCTTTCGAACTGCTAGGTTGGCAGAAGCTGGGACAAGTAACGGGAGCTCACTCCATTATGCAGCATAGAAAAATGCAAATTGTAATCTTTGAACATGAGAATTTCCTTAGCAGATGTCATATAGTCATGAAGTTGTATGTGCCTTATCTTATTTAGTTCTCATTCTTAGTTGCCCTATCACCACTTTCTGAACATCTATTTTATTCAAAATTGTATTTTCCTGAGCCTATGTAACTGCAGCTCTACAGTGAGGGTGTCCATGTCAGATTCAAAGCACTCTTGTTTGCCTCAGATGAGAATACAGAGTATCATGCTCCGAATTTCATTCCATTTTCCTTTCCACTTGATTTCTATTGTTCCCCTGCTTCCCAGTGGTCAGTTGAGCTTTGTAACAAATCATGTAACATGAAACATCTCCAGCTATGTCCCTCATTACTTCCGTGTGCAGTTTAATGACTGAGAGCATTAGCAGAAAATACTTGCTAACGCTTAGTTCATTTTTATAGATTTACTGTATGTCACTGTCCATACAAAACATTAGGAGTGGTGGCGGGTTCCTGTATCCTGAATTCTTATTTGTTTGCTTTGTTTGTACTGAATTGTACAGTATTTTGAGAAAGATGCAGCAATCTAATGCTAGCTTTACAGAAGTGCTAGCTGACAGAAGGGCAGTGCCATTAAGTAAATGTCAGATGTGCTTGTTTGGCTTTGTGTTCCTTGTTAATAATTATAGAGAGGAAGCTACCTATTTCCTCCTCTTTGCCTCCCCCACCCCCAATGGAAGTGTGTGGAAGCCAGATGTTCTACCCAGGACAGAAGACAATGCTGGCCTTGAACTGCCAACTTAAAAATTACAATCATACATGTTTCTCTTGAGACATGCAAGTCATCCCAAGTCTATGGTTCAAAACAGAAGGATGAAGTTAACTAGAATTACTGTCATTTTCCAATTTGTTACAACAGTGGAAGACCTATTGTGTTTGTAACTGTCGTAACAATATGTATTTTAGAAATAATATAATACAAATAAAAATACATTTTAGAAAAGAGAAGAAAAAACCCTGTATACATGTATACACATGCTAGACCAGGGGCCTGCAACCTTAAACATTCAAAGAGCCACTTGGGCCCGTTTCCCACAGAAAACAAAACACTGGGAGCCACAAAACCTGGGTGGGCGTGGCCAACTTGATGTCACTCACTCCCACCCAGTCACATGATCTCCCCCAGCCACGCCTATCCTGGCTTGGTGGCTCCCCCTGTTTTCTTTTATATGGGAAATAGGTATCTCCCTCTCTCTCATCTCTCTTTCTCTCTCTCTATCTCCCGCTCCCTCTATCTACCTCTACCTCTCATCCCCCTCTCCCCCCATCCCCTTCTCTCTCTCTCCCTGTCTCTATGTCTCTTCTCACTCTCTTTGGAAAGCCCTGCATGCTTTCCTTGGGGCTTTTCATTACCTGTTTTTCTTTCTTTTTTTCTTTTCTTTTGGAAATCTGGGCTGGGTGAAGAATGAGCCAACCCTTGGCAGAGGCTTCTCCCCTCCTCCCCCTCCTCCCCCTTCTCCTCTCACAACCCCCTGACCAGCTGGGGTGGTGCTCCGACCATGCCATTGCCCCACAGGATGATGGCTCCTTCATCCCTCTGCTGCGACAGGGTGGCAGGGAGCTGCAGCAGAGGGCCCAAAGAGCCGCAGGTTGCCAACTGCTGCGCTAGACAGATCACATTTTCCATGCTTCATTCTCTCAACCATCCTGTCTTCCTAACCAAACTGGAAGTTTGGATTAATAAGAGTTTTTGTCTTTTTAAAAGTCTGAATCATATAAGCAAAGGTTTCTAGTTCTCATGGCAGCAGGAATGCATCTGCCTGGGAAAGTCTCTGAATCTGGTGCAAGTGGGACTTCTAATAATGAGATGAGTAAGATTTGTTTGCTCAGCATGGTTTCTCATGTCTTCACACAACTAGCAACTGCACAGAATGTTTCTGCAGATCACATTGCAGCTCTGTTTTTTTGATCATATTTTTTCCCAAAGAAATAAAGGTTCATTTATATTCATTGGAGTTAAAATTACTGTGTTAAATAGCTGTTACTGCAGTCATTATGAGCTGGCCTGACTGCATCCTGGGGTCTAAACGAAGCTGGTATTCTTGTGAAACCTTTCATTCCTTTTATGGTTCCTGCTTACTTCAGAAATCCTTTCAGCTCAAAAGAAATGCCGGTCCTACCTATCGACTAAATAAAGAGGCTGCGGGCACAGAATAAAGTGCAATAAGGCAAGGACTCTGGACAAAGATCTTGGCTTCTGTTCAAAAATTTTTATTTGAAGAAATCTTTGATTGAACAGAAGAAATAACAGAATAGAGTAAAACAGTTTTTAAGACTTACATTTTGGTCACGATGCCCATTATGCAGGATATATACATGGGGATTAGAGAAGGCACAAACAGAACATAGGGAAATGGCTTTAAGGAGTAGGGAGCCTCATAAAGATAATTTAATTAGCAGACCACCTGATATATGTAAACATATTGAGAGGTAACTTGAAACTTGACTTTTGGTCTGTCTCCAGCCAGCTAGTCACTAGCAGGGTCATTTATCACAGATCATATTTCAAGGTTTGTAAACTGGTTGGTTCTATGTCAGGGATTGGAATGACTGTTCAGATGCCCCATTGATTATTATTTGTCAGGCCCCCAAATGAAGAAATGTGCATTTGGGATTTGTTTGTTTGTTTGTTTTGTTTATTTATTTATTTGTCCAATTTATTTGCCACTGTTCTCTGTAGACTCAGGGCGGCTTACAATGCATTATAGCAATAGCCTGCATACTTTTATGTATATACCTGCTTATTAGGGCTTTCGGGGGGCCCTAAGCGGTGTTGTTCTATACAAAGTCAGCTTATTGCCCCCACAATCCGGGTCCTCAATTTACCTACCTCGAAAGGATGGAAGGTTGAGTCAACCTTGAGCCTGGTGAGATTTGAACCCGCACTAATTGCAGGCAGCTGGCAGCTAAGTGCTAGCACTTAGTCCGCTGCACCACCGAGGCTCTTGTTTTAGGTATTCTTGAATTAGGTATTCATGTACTGTGGTGTACAGAAAGTCGTGTAGGTACATTATGAGAATTTAAAGAGAATAAAGGGAATGTTATAAAGCCGCTGTCCTTTGAGCAGCCTTTTGAGTTTTTGTGGAATAGAGTAATTTTACTTGGGATGAAACACTACTGTACTAAACCTTGGCATTAGGACAGCATGAGAGATAGCCTAAAAGAGGCAAAAGATAAAAATGCAGATGAAGTAAAATGTATTCTTGAACAGGATGAATTGGAGGAAAGGGAAGCATCTTTGTTCCTTTTTGTAATTCTCTCCAGAGTTTTGTACAATTTATTTGTTTATTTTCCCAGGATACCCTGTACTTTATCTCATAGGATTAATTTTTGATGACTTTAGAATAATGAGATTCATTTCAGATGGCTCAGGTTTTTGGAGGCCTTCCCACGCTCTTAAATCAACACTGGAATAGAATTCTTGGTATATAGCATAACCTCTTCGTCAAAATGTTTGAATACTTTGTCCCCAGTTGAGAGTAGTTCTTGTATCATTTCTAGGCAGTGTAAGGAATATGTAATACTGTATAATTGGAACGTTTATTTCAAAGGTAAGCTTTGAATCCCTTGGGCTTCATTTTACTTAGTGATTTTTAAGATTTGCCTATTGTAACATGAACTGCATGTACCTGCCTTTGAATAGTATTCAAAATCTTCCAACTAATCAAAACTTCTGCTGCAAAAGTTTTGCTAGGAATAGGCTTCTCTTATGCTTGCACCATCAATGCTAGCTATCACCAGGAGCTGTGGTGGCGCAGTGGTTGGAATGCAGTATTGCAGGCTTACTCTGACCACTGCCAGGAGTTCGATCCTGACCAGCTCAAGGTTGACTCAGTCTTCCATCCTTCCGAGGTCGGTAAAAATCAGGACCTAGATTGTTGAGGGCAATATGTTGACTCTGTAAACCGCTTAGAGAAAGCTGTAAAACACTATGAAGCAGTATATAAGTCTAAATGCTATTGCTGTTACTATGTCAAGACAGGACTATCCCAGCTCAGTCTAAAGTGATAAGTTACCTGAGATGTGGGAACTTCTGTCTTTTCCAAAATATCTGAGGGTTAATGCAAGCTGATTTCAGTTTCCTAAAACATATATTAGGATAGTAATATAATAAGAATAGATACTCAAAAGATTCCATGAATTGTTTTCTTGGCTGATTAGTGAGAATCGTTCTTCCCTAATTTATACATTGAAAAGAATGCTACTTTTGTTCCTACTTTTAATACAAAAGAGTTTGAGTCTTGTGAGCCTATAATCCCAGTCACAAGTGGCAAAGATCCCACTAGCACACTAGTGTTGTACCACTCCTGAACCTATTTAACAAATTTTGAAGATCTTAAACTACCAATTTATACAACAGAATTTTTGTATGAAATTAAGAGAAAAAGTTAAGGGAGACATTTGGAATTGAGCAGCAGAAGATAGAATTTGAAGTATGTGCAAGTGATGAACATGTAATTTAGCAATATACATTATCAAAATGTATAAATTTTCATTGAAATTTGAAACTGAAGAACAAGTAAAAAGGTATGATAAAATGGGCTAAGAATTGTGGACATAATAAGCTGATGGAATAGTGGGAAAATATGTGTTTAAAAGGATTGAAACATCAGTCTATGATCTAAGAGGTTTTTGTATAAAATGATGTCTTGTTGGTATATGACTTCAGAAAAATTGTCTAGAATGTATAAAGTTACTTCAAATTTACATTGGAAATGTGAAAAACATGGTCATTTTACCATGCCTGGTGAATTTGTAAAAATGCCAGAAATTTCTGGTTTCAAATAGGCAGAAAAAATGGACTGGAATGGAATATTTGGCCAAGTGGGATTAGATACACAAGGAATTTGTCTCTGGTGCAGAAACTCTCAGGGTGCATGCAAAGCAACAGAGTAATCATCATCATCATCATCATCATCATCATCATCATACCAATAAAAGGGGGTAATAAAGAAGACAACAAGTGTAATAATAATAATAATACTACGTCCATACAACATGGGTAGATACACATAGATATTAGACACTATTGTGAGAATTAGATATTCAGCACAGTAATGGCATGAGGGAAAACACTGTCCCTTTTTCTAATTGTTTTGGCATGCAATACCCTATAGTGGCATTCTGAGGGGAGGAGTTAAAACAGTTTATGTCCAGGATGTCAGGAGTCTATAGATATTTTCTGAGCCTTCCTTCTAACCTGCACCAAGGCAGGCTGGTTGAATTGTTCTTTCTGCAGTCCTTACTAGCCAGAGTCTGTACCTGTCCTGTTTAGTAGCTGTACTAACCAGACAGTTATAGAAATACAATGACAGATTCAATTTCAATGGCTCTGAAACACCCATAATGGAGGAACAGTTAGTGAAGATAACAGAACTAGCAAATGGCAAAACTAACTTGACTGATTAGAGAAAGATCAACATGTACATTTATCAGTGACTGGACACCCTGAGAAAAATGAACTTGACTATATGGGTTTGAGAATTAGAAAGGGTCGCAGCTTCTTTACATCAGTAAAGAAGAAAATTTATGATATAACTTTAGAGAGAGAAGGCAAAATATAAATGTAACTATAACCATTGTCAAGAAGTTTGGTAGCGCCTCTTTATAATCATTTTTTCCCTTTTTAAAATTTTCTATTTGCACTATTTAATAGCTTTATTTTATTTTATTTATTCCCTTATTTTCTATAGTTTATATTTTTCAAAATTTCTTAAATAAAAATTATATAAACATTTTAATGTTTTATCAACCTTAGCTGGATTAAAACAGAAATAATTCAAAATCATTATGTAATTATTATAATTATATCAGTCTTGAACAATATTAATTTTAGCTAAATATACCTTTCCTGTTAAGCTCAATGAAATTTTAACTATATATTTACAATAGTGTTTATAGTGATTAAAAATGAATGCTTAAAACCATGAACAGAATTTTGTTGATAATATTTTGGACTTTATATTATGTTTTTAACTGGGCATGTTAACTATCCAAAGCCTTAACTGCTTTGGTTGAGGGGCTTAATTATGAAAAATAAACATTTCCCAAATATTTAAAGGAATTCAAACCACAATTAAACCACCAGTTTTTAAAGATTTCTATATTAAAATCCAACGAAAGCAAATAAAACAAATAGGATTGCCTCATTGACATTACTAAATAATTGCTGGATAATTATGTAAAATGTACATAAAATATATGTATGTATGTATTATTATTATTATTATTATTATTATTATTATTATTATTATTAATTTGATTTATATACCGCCCTTCTC
>JANHZT010002397.1:15705-29908 GCA_032468215.1 Stegonotus admiraltiensis
CACGCTGTCCCAGAGGACAAGAAAGTCCTCAAAAGGCTGGGTAGAAGTTCCCCTCGCTGAAAATGGGGTCGAAGATGTCAGAATCGACTCTCGGAACCTCAAAAACTGCCAGGGACCCCTCCATTCCTGGACCAGCTTCACCTGGCTGCTGCCATCTTGGACATGCGCAGAAGAGTTCCTCTTGTATGTATGTATGCATGCATGTGTTATTGATAAAACGTAGTATATCATCACCATATATGGACAGTTTATGGTCATGTCCTACCATAATTATAATCTAAAATATATCAGTGATTCCAATATCAATTAAGTTAAAAATAAAAGATGAGGGACACGCAGATATCATTATTTTAACAGGGGATATCTTAAGTGAAAATTCCATTTGTAATAAAGGTAGCACAAGGAATAGAATTCTATTTTATTTCAGTCAATAAAAGCAGGAGGAAATCCGTATTTAGGAAAATGTGGAAATTCATTATAGCAAGAAAATACTATAGTTTTCCCCCCCCTTGAGCTTTCTCTTCCAGGCAGCTTCTGCATTTATTATTGAATACGGAGATTTCTAGTTCTTATTAACTTTACATCAAAAATGCTGTTTTGGAGCTGTGGAGCTCAGTGTTGCTGTTCCAGATGGTGACTGCCAAGGGATCTAAGGGCTCTTGAAATCAGATATTGATGCTCAGAGCAGACTGGCTTTTCAAAATTAAAGAAACAACACTTTTTAAAAACCACCTGTTTTAGACTGTTTTATTCAAATATTAATATTCTAGATACTTTCATCACAGTAGTATTAAAATCCTTAAAGGTAGCGCTGAGAATAGTAATAGTGCAAGGCGATTTTGGCTTATTCTATTTTAAGATTTTCCTTTCGGAGGTCTGTTTATGTGCTGGCACTACTTTCCTAAATTGCTGTAGAATTTTGCTTTTTTTTTTTTGTAAGCATGGAAAGTGAAAGAGAACAAACAGTTTGCTAAAAATTGCATTAAAAATGTTGCTCGACAGATGGGCAATATATACATTTAATAAATAAATAAAAATATTTGGTTTTGCACAGTGCAGTGGTTTGAATTCATTTGCAAAGGGGGTGTTTTGGAATTGCCCGTTGCATGAATGTAGCATCTTTTTAAAGTAGCCTCATCTTTTTGCTTGCATGGCTGTTGCAGAAACTTCTCCCTAGCAGTCATATGTTCCTGGATATAGAGCAGTGGTAAAATTTTAATTTTTTTACTACGGGTTCTGTGGGCGTGTCTTGGCGGGCGTGGTGTGTCTTGATGGGCGTGTCTTGGTGGGCGTGGCAGGGGAAAGTTTCTGCAAAATCTCCATTCCCACCCCACTCTGGGACCAGCCAGAGGAGGTATTTGACGATTCTCCGAACTACTCAAAATTTCCGCTACCGGTTCTTCAGAACCTGCTGGATTTCACCTCTGATATAGAGGTTCCTGCTTTAATGAGTCACAGAGGTGCTGTGTTTCTATTTTCGTGTATTATGGAATGCCTCTTTTTAATGAACTCTGAACTACCGCACAATCCTATGTATGGTTATACGTCTGCTTCCAATAATTCTCATGCTGCATCAACCTTTTAATCTACTGAGATGGCCAGTTTACTTTTTTTTTTTTGCAAGCCTTTGGGCTTTTATTGTTGACATAATGAACAATAGCATCTTTCATATTTTAAAAAAAGTCTCTGTGTATACACCCTTCATTTCAAATTTGCAGACTCATCATCCTCTGTTCACTTGGAAACCTGCCACATGGTTGAATTTGCCAAGAGATAAAAGATGCAGAATCAAGTTAGAGAAAGTATATGTTATTTGAATGAAAACTTTAAAGAACAATAAAGATAGCTTTTAAAAAAAAGTGATGTCTAAGAGCAAGGTTTCCTTTTCCCAGTATTGAATGATCTATATCTGTATTTATTTCACAGCTAAACATACCGATGTAGAACCCAATACTGTAGGATGCTATCACTGTAGTTGTGTTAACCTAGTAAGAGAAGCAAGGATGAAGGACATAGCTTGAAAAGTAATATTTTGTGGAATAGAATTGGGTAGGATAATTTACATAAATACAAATAAGAGTTTGGTTTCATTTATTTTCTAGGTTAAACTTTTATTACAATATCTAAGTAGAAAAGGAAGGCCTTCTGAACAATTAAAGAGATTCCTTTTGTTTTTCCAGTAAGATGCAGAGGAGGCTGACCCAGGAAAGACACTTGTTAGCCATCAATAATTGACAAAGAGTTTTCCCTTTCCTGGGATCTTAGAAAAACAATGCTAGGCATAAAGACTGATATAACTGATGAGTGGTGGTTTGAAAAGGTGAGATCAATACCGAAGGAACAAGGAAGGACCAGCAAGTGAGGAAACTCTTGGGGTAATAGTAGTTGGGCCCCATGGCACCCTGTCATGATTAATGCAGTTGTGGGAGCAGGGCAGTGTCAGTGGGAAGAAATAAACTTATTACAACATGATTTAAATCCTGTAGTAACAGTGAAAGAACAGAAAAGGGCCAAGTCCTTAGGAATGGATGTTGAGAAACCCATTGCAAATGTTATATGTGAATAACTGCTAAAGTAATTGCCCTGGAAATCTGGAAGTCATTTTTCTGTTGCTTGCATACTAAGATAAGATCACCTTTATTGTCACTTTTTCTGTACATACTGGCATACATTGAAAATGAAATCCTGATGCCCTCTCTCAAAAGAGAAAAATATATACAGTATACACACACACACACACACACACACACATGCATAAGCGGAAAAAAGTCTTGAGAGACTACTATTACTATTACTTGAAAGAGAGTTGAATTGAGCAACATTTTTCCTATTATGAATATTATTGCAGTGAGGTGTATTCAGCAACTCTTTCAGATTAGTTCACTTCCCGAAGAGGCAATAGATTTGATTTCTTATATACTTGGATAGATGCAATTATAGAAGCTAGCAAGGAGAAATAGTAGTGCTCATATCAGGGATGACTTGGCTACAACAGCCTCCTCTCTGGTAACCTCCTGGTTAGAGTATTGCACAGCAGTTTATCTTGGCCTGCCTTTAAAGATGACTTAGTGACTGTACCTGTGCAGAATGCAGTAGCCAGCCTGCTGTCTGAAACATATTTTATTGACCATGTCATACTGATCCTATAGGATCAGTATCCTATAGCATTCAGCATTAATCAGTGGTGGAATAATTTTTTTATTACTACCAGTTCTGTCAGTATGGCTAAGTGGGCTTGGCTTGGTGGGCATGGCAGGGGAAGGATATTGCAAAAACTCCATTCCCACCCCACTCTGGGGCCAGCCAGAGGTGGTATTTGCCGGTTCTCCAAACTACTCAAAATTTCCGCTACCGGTTCTCCAGAACCCGTCAGAACCAGCTAAATAGCACCCCTGGCATTAATTAATACATGTATTGTGCCTACATACCATTCAAGTCAATATTGAGTTGATTACCAACCCAATTTTCACAGATAAGATTAAAAAACACAGTGATGTACAATGTATGTGATGATGCCATTGGGCAACTTATTTGCTTTATAGATTTGCATCCCAACATGGGATGCAAATATATAAGTACAAATATACATTTACTTGATGATATTACATCACTTGCTCCTCCATGTGCCCCTCTCACGGGTGGCCCACCTTTTCTGGCATGGTATTTTAGCTTTGGAAAGAGAAATGTATAGGCCTGTGATGGCGAACCTATGGCACGCGTGCCACAGGTGGCACGCGGAGCCATATCGGTGGGCACGCGAGCTCAGCTCTGGCACATATGCGCGCACCAGCCAGCTGATTTTCGGGCCTTCTGGGCCCACTGGAAGTCAGTCAACAGGCCATTTCCAGCCTCCAGAGGGCCTCCAGGAGGGTGGGGAAGGCCATTTTCGCCCTCCCCAGGCTCCTAGAAAGGCTCTGGAGCCTGGGGAGGGTGAAAACCGGGCCTACCTGGCCCGTCATGCCATCACATGCCAAAAGCAAGGGAAGCGCGGGGGGGGGGTCATGCACATAGAATTATGGATGTAGGCACACACAGAGGCAACCCCCCTGTGCTCCCCCACTTTTGGCATGTGATGGCAAAAAGGTTAGCCATCACTGGCTCTTTCATGTAGTAGATTGAAGACCTGACTGTACTTGTCACCTGTGAGCACATTGCCAATAACGTGTAGATTTTGTACGGAATAGTAGAACGAAATATGGGACTCATTTGTACAAAATACAGTACATTAAAAAGGATAGCTTATATAAATTATTCAAAACGTATACGTGCTTGAATTATATTTTCATATTTTAAAAGCATTTTCTATGTGGTTTTTTTCTTTTATTTGGCAGTATATGTATTTCTCTCATAGGTAACTTTTGTGGGTTTTTTTAAATTTTTTGTTATTATTTGAAAAGCAATTACAAAATTTTTGGAATGCCTTTTCCTGGGGCCAAACTGGCATTCATATCATCTTACTTTTTGGTGCTTAGGAGAAATGTTAATTTGCATTTCAATTGAGAGTTAAAAAAATTTGTTCCACTATCCTTTCCAAAAAAAAATTAATTTTTAATATCTAGTATTAAATCATAGTTCTTAACTATTTGAGAATTGTGGAGTAGTGTGTGTTTACCTCTTATTTTACAGTGCATGTATTTTACAAATGTACTCTGTCATGAAGTGCTGTTTAGTTTCATAAGAATTTTAAAATCTCAAGCTTTATGTGCCTTGCTTGTTAAAAGCAGGGTGTGGCATTGGCGTTTTGCATTCTTTTATATGCCCTGCAGCAAACCAGGGGAGATGGTGTGTAATATAAAATGTACAGTTTAGATTAGCCTGATGGATTTGAAGTGTTTGGTGAGTTTAACTTCGTTGCACTCAGGAGGATGGGAATAAATAGGGGAATGTCTCAAGGCCCTTGCATTTAAAGCTGTTGATAAGGATGAAGAAGATTTTTATCTGAAGCTACAAAGCTCTGAATTGCCTTCTTGCTAATTCAGGAGGCCTCCCTTTGGAGGAGGATATTTGGGCAACCCAGGTGAGGGTCCCTGCTGATCTCTCGAAGTTTGTCTCCCTAATTTGGCAATTTGATGCAAGAATTTCTTTTTCTTCAGGCTTTTGATCCTTTTTCCTCAGTGATATCTATTCTGTCTGGTAGCAATGACTCTTTTTTTCCTTTAGGCAGGCCTTAAAATGGGAATTAATGTCCTCTACATTAAAAATAAGGACAGCAGCCCCCAGACTGCGAATCCTTCTAAGATGCTGGAGAATCAAGAATGTGAAAAATAGGTTAGAATAACCTTTGCAATGAAAATACAGAGTTGTAATAGGGTTGCCTACTATTGTCAGATAGGCAAAAGATACTAAATTAATTCAATATTGATTAGCTATATATTTCTGGACCAAATTGAAGTGCTTGCTTTGGCCTTTAAATCTGGTTTGGGGCCAGATTATTTGAAGAAATCCTTATACAAAAAATGTTTGTATTCAGATTTATAAATCTGCCCATCCCATACATGTGACTCTGGGCAGGCTACAATAAACAACCAGTTAAAATAATAAAAACAACAGTTAAAAATAATTAAAGACAAATATAGTAACATAAAAACAAAACTACGGGAGAACAAATCAGCATCTTAACACTGGGGAGCTCGTGCTCCCCATTTGAGTTTTTTTCCAAAGATTTGCTAAATGCCAGTAAAGTCTAGTCAGGTCTAAACAATAGATTTCACTTCAGCAGTGATAGTAAAATCTGCCATTAGAAGACTGAAGGAGTTAAAAGATTAATAGAAATATATTCTTCTTTGAATGCTGTCTCAGTTATGCTATCTGCCAATTAAAGATGTCTCTGAAAACAATACTAAGATTAACAGCGGTATCCTTACTTATCTGCTTGCCTTTGAAATTAGTTAGATTGGCAGAAACAAGGAATAGAATTTCAAATATTGGCTATCTTGTCTTGTGGAATAGGTAACTGGCTTCGTGAGTTGCAATAGTCAAAAGTACAACTCGTTTAAAATTCTTCTTAAACTGCTTCCTGTCAAATTCTGACAGTAAAAGGCTATAAAACCACGTATCAGGTTATACATATTGGGGTTTTTTTTTATATTAAAGGTTTGTTAATGTTATATGTCACTGTTTTCAGTGGCTATGATGGGATTTAGCTATCTAGGGATCCCAAATTGCATCATTTAAATATTTATAAGAGAGCCCCTGTGATCTACCAATCCAGATGTTGGATTGGCAGTGGGGACCCCTATTCAATATTATCCTCAGCCTTGAACTCACAGGGTGAATTTTGAGTAGTAAATCTCTTAATCCAATCTATCTCACAGGGTTTTGCTGTTGTGCGGGGAAAATTGGAGTCCTATATATGTTGCCTTTTGCTCCTGGTGAAATCTGGGATATAAACTTTATATAAAAATATAAAACATTATATATATATAAACCACAGTATTGATGCTGCTCATATGTCAAAACATTATTATTGGCACGAATGTTATATTCTTATTTGGAATTCTTTTTTCTAGAAGGTGATCTAACATCTCAGTGCTGTCTAGGTTAATATTATGCTGCCTTTGAAACTGTCTTTGCTTTTTATAGGGACTTTCTAGGACCCCAGTTAAGGCTACCATTTGTACACATTTCCCAAGCGCATAATTTCAATAGTGGATAAATTGATATAAGAACGGAATAATGGATTCATCAGATATGCATGTCATGTATCTGTGGGGAATGAGAAAGGAGGTGGGAGGAGGATGGCATATCTACAATTCAGTTAAGTGACACGAGGTGTTATATTTTTATGGCCTTGCTGAACCAATGCATGAAAAGTAGTAAAAGAGGGGAAGCAGCCGACATGCTTTGAATGCTGACGGTTCTAGATTCAGTTCTTGGCACTTTTAATTGGAATGATATTTATTTGTTTAAAATTACATTCTGCCTCTTTTGCCTGGAAGTGACTCTGGGCAGCTTACAACCATAAAAACAAGACAAAACATTAAACCTTAAATCAATAAATATTAACACTAAAATAAATTTAAAATTGAGAAGATGGAAAGGAAGAGAGCAAGATGGACACGGGGAAGAAGTGGTGACTTATCCATTAATGTCTAGGGAGATTCTTAATCATCCACGTCATAGTTATCCCAAAGGTACTTTTCAAAAGTGAAATAAATATGAAATAAATACGTTTTTATGAAAAATCTACTTTTAATAAATAAAAATAAGAGCGTTGTTAAACTTTTTGCAAATATCTTCAATATCTGTCAAATAAATTTGATTTTTGCAGACTCCTGGTGGAGGGTCTTGGTCTTGGTTCTCCTTGGACCATACTTCAAGAAACACTGCTCTAGGACATGAATATCATAACGCTTCCTCCTGCCTATATCCCCTAGCCACTAGTCATCAGGAATATGCAGGATAGCATATAGACATGATTATTTTATCAATCAGTTCTTTCTAATGAATAGTATTCTGTGCTAGCTTTCTGTGTACAATTTTATATTGCGAGAGGATACATTTGGACATACCAATTCACAGACTAGCCATTTAAATTGGGTCAGACCGTGCAGCTGTGCTTTTAGATAATTGCAAAACTCCAAATATGGTTTGGAGAGATGTTTTTTGCGGTGATAGATTTTGTCTGTGAGGTTTAGCCAATCCCTGTGCACTGAAATAAGTTCTCTGTCTCAATCTGCTCAGTTTTTCCTCTAACCTCTTTCCTTGACAGAATGAATGTCAGGCTTGATTCCAACCAGCATACTGAGACACAATCTTTCTCCAGTCGATATCTAAATAAGTATCACTTTGCTTGGCATTTCCTGCTGTGAATACATATTCCCCGATGAAGATGAAAAGATGCTACGGGATATACTGAGGTTTTGAGGCTCGTGTACTCTATACCAGGGGTCCCCAATCCCCAGTCCATGGACCAGCACTGGTCCAGGGCATGCTAGAAATCGGGCCGCGTAAACAAGCAAAGTCCCATCCGCGGGATGCAGGCAGCACATGAAACCACGTCCCCTCTGGTCCACGGAAAAACCTCTTGCCATGGAACTGGTCTCTGGTGCCCAAAAGGCTGAGGGGCGCTGCTCTATACAGCAGTGGCCAACATTTCTGAGCACAGACATAGAGATTAATATGGGAGTACAAATTACCCTGCATAGTGTTGCAAAGGATCATGTGATCCCCCTTATCTGCTACATGGATAGGTGATGGATCACTGGTGATTGTTCAGACAGCTTCTGATTTTGAAGGTTCTCACCCACAGGTAGGGACTTGAATCGGATAATACTTGTTTTATCCTGTGAAGCAAACATAGCAGCATAGCAAAGTTTCTGTTTACATTGCCATATGCAGATTGCTTAACAGAATGATTCATCAGATGTTGGAGCTATATTTTTTTTGCAAGCCAGAGGAAAATAAACCTTTGGTCTGATTCACGCAACTATGTTCCTTTCCCCGAAGCTCTCTGGTGCTGTCTTCTATTCAAAAGGTTTTGTAGCTTTGAGACAGGTTGTAATAGGCTCCAAAAGAACATAGTAAGCTACTAGAACACAGTAAAAAATAAAAAAAGAGAAATGTATCTTGGTTAGGGAGATGAGCTATGCTCAAAATTCTGGATCTGCTGATGCACTCAACTAGGTTTTATATTTAAATATTTGCTGTATTTCTTTGGGAGGTGTAACATGGAGGTAAATAAAGGCTGCTTCTCGCCTTTGAGCCAACATAGTCAGTTGGCTGTTTTTTGGCAGCTGATGTGTCCTGAAGTAAATGTTTTATAACTTGTTTAGATTGGGAAGAGCATGCATGCCATGGAAGAAGCATAGAGCAAAAATTGAGCGCACGCAGGATTTCTGTTGGACTTGCAACTCTGGCCCTGTCCTTTTCTATGCCTTTAAAGTTTATCCTAACTACTCATATTGTGTACTTGCTGGTGAGTGGGAACTTTCTGAGGCTCTCTAAATAGTACTGAATCTGAACTACCTGCATTTTTCACTCCTCACTATGCTTGCTGGAGGTGTTAGGAGTTTTTCACCACATTCCTTTTGAATTGCCCATGAAGAAAAACCAAAGAATGACTAAATCTCCAAATTGCCTAGAATTATCTTAAACCTGGAATATTTTTCACATGCTTCTCACAATCAACATATACAATGGCATTCGTTAGATCCTGGACATGTGTTATATAGTATGGAGCCTGGACTGACTGCATTTTCTCCAGGATAAGCTCTGCTAAAGCTTTAAGTAAACACATGTGCAATTATTGTATTAAGCAGCTTGGATGGTCAGCTGTTGGATGGGCACCCCTGACTATAAATTATAGGAATCATGAATTCACTGAGGCAGAAGGGAAAGCAAGTCAAAGTTCACGTTAGAGGTGAGACAGGATGCTAGGGAGAACACCACTAAATTGAACATTCTTGTTTTACGGCTTGTGGCAATAGTAGAAATATTTTTCAAAGTCAGAAGCCTGTTAGTTTTCTACAGAAGGAATTTGTTTTCTACTTGCTGCCACATGTTGATTGTTAAAATAAGTACAGATACCTAGTGAGGTCAGTAGCCACTGGAATTTTTATATTTCTGCTCTGTGCCTGGCCTTGCAGTACAGAGTCCATACACTGTCTTACAATAAGCCTTATTCATCTGGATTGAAGATGCCTAATAATGAGTCAGGGTGATGCTGCATTGTCTGCTTTGAATGATAGTAGCTTTCAAGAGTGTCAGGCAGATTCTCCCCCTCCCACCCTGTTTCTCCTTCAGCTTCACTCTGATTAGAGAAAATCAAACCCAGGTCTTTTATGTGTGTATGTGTATATGTATATCCTTGCTGTACAAGTATAGGTACCCCTGTAGTTAAATGAGAGAAATGAAAAAAAATGGAAGAAACGTGGTTTAAACCTATGGTCCTTATGAAACTCTAGGCCCGTGATGGCGAACCTATGGCACGCGTGCCACAGGTGGCATGTGGAGCCATATCTGTGGGCACGTGAGCGTTGCCGTAGGTCAGCTCCAGCGCAGCAGCCAGCTGATATTTGAGCCTTCTGGGCCCACCGGAAGTCAGGAAATTGGCTGTTTCCGGCCTCCAGGGGGGTGGGGAAGGCTGTTTTTGCCCTCTCCAGGCTCCAAAAAAGCCTCTGGAGCCTGGGGACAGCAAAAAATGGGCCTACTGGGCCCACCAGTAACCTTTTTGCCATCATGTGCCAAAAGTGGGGGAAGCTCTGGGGGGGGTGTCATGTGCATATGCACAGGGGGATGGGGCTTGGGGAACATTGAATTATGGGTGTGGGCACACACATGCATGACCCCCCTGCTTTTGGCACATGACGGCGAAAAGGTTAACCATCACTGCTCTAGACTGTTAATTGCTGGGATTCTCATACCAATGAAGGAAATGTATCTCATAGGTGTTGTATGTGAATTGGTCTCAAGTTCACTCCTCAACATTTTCACATCCTCAATGCCAGGATAAAAATTGTGGAGAACAATAGACGGATCAGTCATTTTAATATAAGGTGGGTTTATAAACTTTGTGCAGTATATTTGGAGGATAATTCACTCTGAGCAGCTCCATCTCACTCTGGTAAACAGGACTGCAGGAAAGCTATGTTGAAATGTGAGGGCCTCCAACCGTGATAGCTCAAAACAAGAAGAAATATTTCCAAAAATTCCTCTGAATCAGATCAATTTATAGGCTTAATTATTAACTGTCATATTTAGAGGTACTCTTACAGGAGAAACAGAGCCAGGCCTGAATAGGTAAATTAAAAAAAAATGGTAACCATGAATTGCAACCGTAGGGTTCTCTCACCGTTCCCTTAAACTGCTGCTTCTGTTTAATCCTCGTCTCTAAGATCCTCAGAGTTTTGTAACTAGAGATTTAAGGAAGAAATTTTCGGGGAAAATTGGTGGTGAAAAGAGTTGGACCATATCCATGACCAGGTTTCTCTACAAGGACATTGAAGTAAGTGCCTGCCAAGAAATGCTCCATTCCCTGCATCTGCTTAGAATGCGCTATATGATGAGGCCTTTCAAAAACCCACTTTGAGTTCAAGGATAAGAAACCCTTCCAACAGCACTTGGCAGTAACTTCAATACATAATTTAATCCCTGCTCTCATGCAGTAGCACATTTGATAGCTCCCAAAGGGGCAAGAAACCTAGGTGTGCTGGTTACTTTCTTTCTGCTGCCTTTATATGTTGGTTTAGCACTCTTTGGGGAAACTATTCTTATGGAACAGGTAGAGTAGACTCTCTCTGAAGCTTCCAAGTAGTTTATCTTAAAGAAGTAGGATGTAATGACTTGGATGAGCTGTGAAATGGGGAGAGTGGTTATTTTGGGAGGAGGGCAGCATAATAGCTCTACTATTAGAATCTACTATTCTACATATTAGAAACATAAAAGGATATGTTTCCTCTATTGCCTGCTGATCACTTTGAGTCCTTGATATGCCTATTCTCCAAGAACTTATCCAGTTCCCTTTTAAAGCCATACAGGTTAGTTACTATCACCCCATCTTGGGGGTCACTGCATGTCTGTCATTACAGGAAAAATGGCGAAGAGTTGAAAATCAAAATTCACTCTTTTCAACATCGAAGAATGATGATGAAGAGTGTTGTGCTAGAAATGCCTGAGAAATTGAACATAGGTGTTTTCTTGATGTCCCATAGCATTCAGCACCAGTCCTAGAGATTCCATTGAGCTGGTAGTAATTGATGGATCTTTTCCTCCTGGCTGTGATTAATTTCCTTTAAAAGATAAGGAGAGCAAAAATCTTTGGCTTAGTTCTTAATTTGGGGGGTGAGTTTTTTTTTTCCTAATAGGATCTCTTTTTACATAATTATCTTCATTCTTTGACCGACAAGTGGATCCAAACAATGGAGCACTTTATGGACATAATTAGCTGGCAATAAACCAAATGCTCTATATCCAGAAAATGTTAGGCTTAACCTTTGGTATCTCTAGTCTTAAGCAGCTGGTGTATGGCTTTTTTGAAAGAGATATAGGAGAGCTGTGATCAGTCATATTTGATATTTCTCGGCTATATGAATGCATATTCTCATTTGGAGTAGGCTTCAGATATCCTTTACCCCTTTCTGCTAGAAGTACTTTTTTCTTCTGCCTTTGAGCAACAGCTGTGGATTACATTTCACCAAAAGAAGCTATTAGTTCTCATTCCCTCGCTTCGTCCTTCGTCCCCCACTCTCACTTTCACCTTTCTCCCAAACCCACTCCTATTTGTATCTGCCATAAAAGACAAGCAGCTGAAAGATAGAAGTATATTTTATTCCACAGCTAAACTAAGCAATAGTACAGCCATGAAACAGATTCTTCAAGTAATTTTGTTCTACTGCCATATGCCAAGAATGAGGCTGAATATGTGCCTTGTAAATTTTGGACACAAGCATTTGATGCTGAAAATAAAAAGGGCAATGCAGCTGTTTTGAGCCATTGTCAGCAGCTCAAAAGCTTAGCCAGAGTTTTTAATAATGATTTTTATTGTCCAGATCTGTACTCAATAGTCCCCACTTAATGCTCTTCCCCACTTCTGTGCTTTTTGGGGGAAGGAAGAGTTTTAAGCAAGAATAATAGTAAAACATTGTTTTGGGAATAGGAAAGGTAAAAGAAAGAAACAAGGAAAGTACTGGGAATGGTAGTGAGATGGGGGAAATAAGTTTTGTTAATTATACTGTGTTTCCTCAAAAATAAGACCCTGTCTTATATTTCTTTGAACCTTGAAATAAGCACTTGACCTTATTTTTGGAGAGGTCTTATTATTTTGGGGCGCTTGGAGGAAACCAGAGGAAATGGGGACCGGCTGTACATGCTTTTAAATATTTTTGGGGAAGGCCTATTTTCAGGGTGGGGCTTATTTTAGTGTATGCGCTCAAAAGCCCAATTGGGCTTATTATCAGGGGATGTCTTATTTTAGGGGAAACAGGGTATTTGGCTAAAGAAAGTTGAAAAGTGAAGGAGAGTGAATTATTTTTGTCATTGAGGATCAATGTGACTTAAAACACAGGTGCTCTTTATTTTTCTATTTGGATTGGGAGTAATTTTGGCCTTTACCTTGAAGCTATCTTGTAGCCAAAATGACGAACGCATGCTGGAGGAAAAGCCAAGTACCTGCTGAGTTGTTGAAATGTACACTTAGGAATCTGTGTGTAAAAAACTGGTGCCAAAACCACCAATTTTCACCTTTGCTGGGTATAAACTGTCACTGGAGCAAACAGCAAAGACTCCTTGAAGTAAACAGGTTGTGTAATGGAGCACTATACAAATTTTGTTCTATTTTTTTCCTATTTGGTTTTCTTCCTACTTTGTGTACCTTATGGTTACTTCTCTGATAATTGCCTCTCCTGCTGTTTTTTTCTGTCTTCACTGTGAGTTGTATTGTGCTGGGGGGGGGTGCACTGAGGGAGTTCAACCAATCTCATTGTACATATGTTGTGCACCGACAATAAAGATCTGAAATTTAGGATAGCCTCTCTCTTTCAGTAATCATCTCCCTATATTTTCCTTTTTAAGTCATTCAAAATGATATCAGCCTCCAGTTGCCTTTTGTTTATCTTCCACAATCTTTTGTCACCTTTGATCTCCTTTTGTGGTTCCATTGTTCATTTGCAAGAATGCACTTATTTTTACTCTAAATACATCCGCTACTTTCTCCAGATCTCTTCCATTAACTCTTTTTCCACATACTATCCAGCATATTGAAGGAGAGCCATAGTTCAAAATGACTGTGTCGTTGGGCCTTGAAAATTCTATAGAGTATACTCTAGTTGGCAAAGCAATGAATTGCAAGACATTGTTATGCTGGGTTTCCATAAAAGCTAATGTCTGAGGGTCTTTGGCAAGAACTATTTTCTTGTTATTGGGCAGCAAAATATCCTAAAAATAAACCACATTTTTCACTTTGCCTCTATTAGGCCATGGAAGACTGACATATGTTTTGGCTTGCTAGAAGGGTTTGGGTTTTTTTGGTCATTTAATTGTATCACAGGGAATTCTTCAACTGTGGAAGTCTTTCCATAAGATAAAGTCTTAAAAGAAAACATTTGCAGCTCAGGGTTAAATTATGGGGTTTTTAGTGCTGTCTAAGCTTTGTGGTTTTTCCTGCAGATGTTTCATTACCAAACTGGGTAATAATAGGAGCTCTGGTGGCTCAACAGACTGGTAGTCTGTTATTAACATCTGCTGCTTGCAATTACTGCAAGTTCGA
>JANHZT010002397.1:120963-133202 GCA_032468215.1 Stegonotus admiraltiensis
GGGGGGCATGGCCGGCTCGACATCATTTGTGTTGAAGACAACTGTGGTGGCCAAGTGCTAAGGCAGGACTTTCTCATACCCTCCTTCTCTCTCATTATAATCTCCTTCCTTCCTTCCTTCCTTCCTTCCTTCCTTCCTTCCTTCCTTCTCCTTTCTTCTTCCTTCCCCTCTTTCCTTATTTTTCCTTCCTTCTCTCTTCCCAGCTTCCCATCTTTTTCTTTTTCTTTCCTTGTTTCCTTTCTCCTTTCCTGTCCCTTCTTGGATGCTCAAATGCAAAAGGGGAAACATTCTCCCTTTGATTTATTTTTAGTTTGTTTTGCTAGCCCTCTGCCAACGAAAACGGAGCCCTAGAGGGGCACGCATGGTCAAACTTATCTAGAAGGTAATGACATCCACAAGACACCTGGAGGGGAACCACAGTTCTGTGAATTTTGTTATTATGATGGCTATTTTGCTCCCTGGAAAAGCTAGTGCTTATAAATACTGAGAAAGTGTGAGAGAGAAACATACAAGAAACAGCAAATGACAGCATTTGTAGCCCATAAAAAGAATGGTTATCTCCTGGGACATAAATCTCTTGCCGTACTAGGAAACCAGGCAGGAATGCAGTGAAAGCTGCCAAAGAGTGGAAGAAGAATAGGGTTCTTATTTTGTATATTAAACAGATACTAAATCAAAAGCTCATTCCAGCTCATTTCCAATGATTTATGGAAATTGGTCAAGTTTTGCCAATTTGTTTATTTAAAAGAACTTAATTTATTGGGGAAGCTGTTGGGTCAATGACCTTCTTCCTATAATTTAAGACACCAAAGGAAGCATTAATGATGGCTTCCGCCAAGATTGCCTGTTCACATAGTATGCAAACTGCCATTCCAATATATCCCAACAGAAAGCAAGGAATATTTTGTCCTCTTCTGAGTAATAACAAAAATTTAAGGAATAGAAAAACCTTTCCCAACACACACACAAAACATTATATCTAGCATTTTAAGCATAGCATTACAGATGATTAGTGAAACACAGTAGCTCCTAAATTCATCTGCTATTTACAGAGAAATCTGGATTATTTGTCATCTGGAGATTTGAATGAAGCTCTTCATTGGCGGTGGGGTTACATAATTATAAATGCTGTGCTGATCCCAACAGACTTAGCCACTTAATTCTTTCTTTCCTAATTCCAAAGGTTTACGAACAAGTTAAAAATGGAAATAATTGGGGGATTCCAATGTTTATTTCCAACCACTGTAAAAATTGCTTCATGGACTTTATACTACACTGTATGACTTTTGAATAACACTGATCCATAAGAGACCAGTCATCTGGTTTTATGAAGGAGAGAACTGCTTTTGAAGTGACTTTCTAAATTACTTCTTTGCTGGAGCACTGAGAGGATTTTAGTTTTAGACATCAAATCATCTCAAGAAATAAGTAACATTGGATAGTTGTATATTATTAAGTATTTTCATTGTACTCATTTTTAAGTCTAATTTCAGTCAGGTTTCAGGCAAGGATTTAATATAGCGGCAGCTTTGGTCATGCTTTTAGTTGACCTGTGACAGAGTTGGGATGATGGTAGCTATCTATCTATCTATCCTTGTGCTCCTTGAACTCTCTGGGGTGGATTCCAGTTGGTGTCGCTTGGAGAAAGAGATTTATTCTTTTCTTTGCCAGAAATACAGGAATTGAGAGTCCCATCTCTCTACACGCTAGATAAGGTGGGAGAATTCCAGATGAGATGTTCCCTTCAAGATAGGTGATGGCAATGAGATTTCTGCACACCACGTCCATAGGTAGATATATGCTAGGGAATTAAGCAGGATCTAACATAACTCAGTAAAAGATGCAGGGTAATCTGTGTCGTGGCATAGACATTCAACAGCTTTGAAACTGAGAAGCATCTGTTCAGTTTTGATATCAAAGTTTGTTCTTGCTTGGGAATTGCTGATTCTTGCCTCACCAAGTTCTCTGCTACAGTGGTGAAATCCAATTTTTTTTTACTAACGGTTCTGTGGGCGTGGCATGGTGGGTGTGGCATGGTGGGCGTGGCATGCATGGCTTGGTGGGTGTAGCAGGGGAAGGATACTGCAAAATCTCCATTCCCACCCTACTCTGGGGCCAGCCAGAGGTGGCGTTTGCCGGTTCTCCGCACTACTCAAAATTTCCGCTACCGGTTCTCCAGAACCTGTCAGAACCTGCTGGATTTCACCCCTGCTCTGCTCTAATTTCATCACCTCAACAGTATTCTGCCTTGTCTGAAATCTCACAGGAACTAAACTCCGGCACATATTTGGTGTGTTCTTCTTTGGTAAAAATAAGTCATATCTGGTTAAGTGGAGCTTACAAATCAAGACCTTGGACACCACATTGAAGGCTGCAGTACCTTTTCATGAAGAGAGCTGGTGTTTTTCCAAAGGATGATACCATCACACAATAATATAACAAGGGTTAATTATGCTACTGACTCTGGTATTTGAATTTCTCAATTCCTGTTGGATATTGATTAGAGTCTACATAATAATTTCTCATTTTTAGGATTATCTGAGGATAGAAACATGAGAGCATCATTTAACACTGATGGGAGACTAACATCTTCAGGCCAGAAGGCACAGAAGATTATACTAAGAATTCTGCCTGAGTTACGGAAAGTCGTTACTTGTTGTCATTCAACTTTCTTTCTGTTGCTCTAGTTCAGATCCCAAGGAAATCTCTTCTGGTTCTATCATCCAGTGTCCATTTCCTATTTTCCCTTTACTTGCCTTTCAAATAGTCTAGGCTTCCCTTGCATGGAGATAACAACAGCAATAGCACTTAGACTTATATATCACTCCATAGTACTTTACAGCACTAAGTGGTTTACAGAGTACAATCTGGGTCCTCATTTTACCAACCTCGGAAGGATGGAAGACTCAGTCAACCTTGAGCTGACAGGATTGAACTCCAGACCATGGGCAGAATTAGCCTGCAATACTGCATTCTAACCACCATGCCACCCGGGCTCTTCTTCCTGATGAACTTCTTTTTCCACTGATATAATTCCCTGTGTGAGGCTAGTCAAGTGGCCAATCCTGCCCTTAGGTAAGATTCCAATGTGTCCCCTTTGGCTTTCCAACAAATCTCTCCAACATTTATAGAGAATGTGCCATTATTGAAAAAGGGGAGTGAAAAGCATTACCTTTATTATAATCCATTATGACACCATTTAATTTACAAAGCCTCAATGGGGTTTGATGTTGTCAGCAGTTGGCTCACGTTGCACAGAGTAATGGGGTGGAAACATAAACTATTCCGGTGCACTTAGTATATTTTTCTACAAAGCATTTTTTCCCCAAGAACTCCAAAGCTTATAGCTGTACTCAATAAAGAAAGCAACTCAATTGTATGCAGCCTATTTAGGACTGAAGCAGCTAAGCTGCACATCATCTTGCAATAAAGCAACACCCTTGACAGTTATGAGAGTCAGAGAGTGTGGCAGGCCAGCACAGTCACTACAGCTAACTGAAAACAAAAAGAACAGTCATGTCAACGTTGTATTTTATAGACATCATTGCCCTCAGGAAAGAGGTTCTAGTATGGTCACAGACAGTAACACACAATAAGACTAAGCCTACTCATGGTTGCCATTGACAAAAACAGTTCTGAGAACAAGACTGCAGGGAAATTGCTGCTGATTTATGGGCACTGACACTTGTTGAGTTTCCGAAGTCACTGGTGACATGTACAAGGTGCCACGTTCTCAGCAAAATCTTGAAGTCAATATACGTCTAGTTCCACATGGCACCACTAAGCAGCACAGAACCAACACAAGGCATGCAATAAAAGCTAAATGCCAGCATTGTGCTAATCAATCCTAATTCAAGGAATATCATTCTGATTCTGAGACATTACACCAGTAGAATGTTCACACAATTCACACAAATAAAGGAATTTAGTTAGCAACGCCTTCATTTGCTCTACCTCAATTTTTCCAGGGAGAAGGAAAGGGGAGGAGAGACGTTTTAAAGACAGAATGCTACTAATTCATATATATGTAAACTGCCATTTAAACCAATTTTTCCCAAGTGTACACAGGATAAGTACATTTTTTGATGGAAATAATTTTTTTTTAATTCAGAAAACAGCTTTTCTGAATAAATGCTTGAGGAGGCATCTTAAGAAAGATATCTTTCCACAGCCCAATTCCCCAGCTGCATAGGGCAGTGATTCTCAACCTGTGGGTTGCGACCCGTTTGGGGTCGAATGGCCCTTTCACAGGGGTCGCCTAAGACCATCGGAAAACACATGTTTTCGATGGTTTTAGGAATAATTTTATGGTTGGGGGTCACCACAACATGAGGAACTGTATTAAAGGGTCGCGGCATTAGGAAGGTTGAGAACCACTGGCATAGGGTTTTAGTTATCATTTGCTGAACTGGAAACTCATTAGGAATCCGTAAAACTGTTTTAGCAAGAGACCTTCGTGCTACTTATAATGAACCCTAATGAAGGTAGTTTGTAACATCCTTGACCAAATTAAAGTTTCTGAAGATAACCATACACAGTAATCCAAACATGAAGAAACTAAGTAACCAAGGCATGACAAAAATGACATTGCCAAGTACAGGTAGTCCTCACAACCACAACATACGACCACAACTGAGCCCAAAATTTCTGTTGCTAAGTGAGAAATGTGTTAAGTGAGTTTTGCCCCATTCTTTTGACTTTTCCTGCGACATTTGTTAAGTGAATCACTCCAGTTGTTAAATGAGTAACACCATAGTTAAGTGAATCTGGCTTCCCCATTGACTTCGCTGGCCAGAAGTTCGCAAAAGGGGATCACATGATCCCAGGACACTGCAATTGTTATCAATGTGAGTCAGTTGCCAAGCATCCAAAAGCAAATCATGTGATCATGGGGATGCTACAATGGTCATATAAGTGTGAAAAATGTTCATAATAAGTCACTTTTTTCAATGTCGTCGTAACTTTGAACCGTTAGTAAGAGAACTGTTGTTAAGTCGAGGACTACCTGTCAGGGGTGAAATGTTCCTGGTTCGGACCGGATCACCCAATCCGGTAGCGATGGAGGCGGGTGGTTCGGAGAACCAGTAGCAAAAAACCCTGCCCTCCCCCCATGCCCAGCTGAGCCGCACAATCATCAGAGGCTTTTTCTTTTAATTTTTTCTATAACCTCTTTGGCTGAAAAAATGCTTTTAAAAGTAAAAAAGAAAAAGATGATCGTGCGGCTCAGCTGGGATCATCAGAGCCTTTTGAAAGCATTTTTTTACAACCTCTTCACTGAAGAGGTCATAGAAAAAATGGTTTTAAAAGTTTAAAAAACAAATGGCCATGCCCACATTACCCCCCCACCCCCCACCAAGCCATGCCCACAGAACCAGTAGTAACAAAGTTTGCCTACCACTGGGAATCAGGAGCACGCGCATGCTCATGCTTGCTTCGCTTACGTGTGGCACTTCTGCACATGCGCAGAAACTTCTGCGCATACACAGATCATCCACGATGACGTCCGGGCAGGTGGGCAGAGCCTCCTGCCACTGCCACTACTGGTTCGCCCGAACTGGGGCGAACCAGTAGAAACCCACTACTGCATGGGTCCATTGGCCAGTCCCATTCTCTCCAGCAGAAGGGGCATGCCCCCCTTCCAGATCCCATCAGCCAAGAAATTGCAAGTGGCAGGGTCCAGGAGAAGAGACTGTTCTGCATGGCTCCCACCCTTTACAATATCATGCCCTTGAGGTGAGATCTGCTCCCCAACTTCTTGGATTTCTGAAAGGCTTGAAAACCTGGCTCTGCCAACTGGCTTGAGGCCTTGATGAGAGCATCCCATTTAGGAGGTGGCTAGTAGATCAGGAGAAGATCCCACCTCCAAGTAGTCTATTTACTGGTTCTTTTTATCCACTTTGTTGTCAATAAAGCAGAATATTTGTAGCTCAGGGTTGAAATGAGGGGTCCTTGGTGCTTTCGGAGCTTGCTTGTTTTCCTGCAGAAGTTTCATTTCCCTAACTATGTTAACATCATTTCATGACGACATCGCTATAAGTCCTGAAAGCGGTGATCCCATAGGTGTCCCTTTAATTTGATGGTAAATTTGGTCACGAAATTGGAAGTATGTAGTTAAGCAGAGGTTTATGAGATCCATAATCCTGGGTGTTTTGATCTTTGTGTCTTCAATTAAATCAGGTGTACTGTGAAGCAATGCAGTCATGGATTCTTTGGCTAATTATGGATCTATAGACATGAACAGGGCTGTGACATCAAATGAGACCATGATTTCATCCTCATGTATAGTTAGATCCCTGATTGTTCAAAGACACTAGCAGCGATGATGTCGCCTAGTTAGGGTAATGAAACATCTGCAAGAAAACAAGCAAGCTCAGAGAGCACCAAGGACCCCTCTGTTGTCCATTTTAATGTTTTAACTTTCAATGCCCAATGTTTTAATCTTTAAAACTTTAAAACTTGTTTTATACTGTTATTTATGGCATTGTAAGTGGCTCAGTGGCTAAGATGCTAAGCTGGTCGATTGAAAGGTCGGCAGTTCAGTGGTTCGAATCCCTAGTGCCATGTAACGGAGTGAGTTCCCGTTACTTGTCCCAGCTTCTGCCAACCTAGCAGTTTGAAAGCACGTAAAAAATGCAAGTAGAAAAAGTAGGGACCACTTTTGGTGGGAAACCTTCCGTGCGCCTTTGGCATTTAGTCATGCCGGCCACATGACCACGGAGATGTCTTCAGACAGCGCTGGCTCTTTGGCTTTGAAACAGAGCACCACCCCCTAGAGTTGGGAAGGACGCACATATGTGCGAGGGGAACCTTTATCTTTTACCTTTAAGCCATTTTGAATCACTTGATAGTGAAAAGGGAAGCACATACATACATACATACATACATACATACATACGCTACTGGTGGAAGGAGACTTGCTTTCAGCACAAACCCAAATGAACCCCTTTCTGCAGAACCAGGGGCTCATCTTGTCTATTGCCTTCTGAGCTTCTGGAGGTTGCTTTGGACCCAAAAATTCCATCTTGAAAGGATCTCTGGAGACAATGGCCCTGAAGCTGACTGATAGCATATGAGGCATATTAGGGTCTTCTAACTAACCACGTGACCTGAAGGCCCCCCCTCCCTTTTTTTGGTCCCAGCATATTGTTTTTTCGCTGAAGCAATATTTGAGCTAGCTTTTTTTTTTTAATCCTTGCCTTTGCTGACCCTTCAGGTAACAGAGCAAGGCCTTGTTTTATTCTAGATCTGCAGCTGCCGATGTTCTGAACATGTCACCTGCCCTGGTAGAATATGATCCCTTTGCCTCAGCCACCTCAACTTGAAACACCCTCCCATAGCCTGGCACAGTTTTCTTTGCTGTCTTGAGAAATCCTTTTCCAGATAAGCTTGCCTGACGATGGCCAAACCCATGAGAGCTGTGGATAAAATAAGGAAACAAACTATAAAAGAATTAATGAGCTCTCCGAGACGCCTTTCAAAAGGATGAGGAAGAGGAAGATGGGAAAGTGGCAGAGTGAACTTACCGTTGCACCTCCTTATTCTTCCACAAGGAGGCAGTCTGAGCCTTTGGCACTCGCTCTATAAAGTTGACCAATTCCTCCATAAGAAGCCTGAAAAGAGAAAAGGGCAGCTGAAGGCCTCAAAATGAAAACAGCGCAGGTTGAATTGACACACTAGAACAGGGGTCTCCAACCTTGGCAACTTGGTGGACTTCAACTCCCAAAATTCCACAGCCAGCAAAGCTGAGAATAAGAATAAATTGCACCAGAGTAAGTTTCTGAGAATATTCCAAACAGCTGAATCATACATGGTTTGATTTCTCAAACTAGACCAATTCTTCTTTGGAGAATGCTTCTCCAAATGAAGCATTCATAACAGAGTGGATGAATATTTACCCTAATTGATCAGTGAACACAAGACCAGCTGGGTGATACTGCTGCAACAGAGGCAAATATGATTTTAGGCTGCGTGACAATATTAATTTATTCAAAATAATTACAAGTTATCTCCCCAGGTAAACTTTGTCAGATATTCCATTTCAGGTTTTCATAGCAGCTACACTGTGGCTTGTTTCATTAAGCTTTACTGCCATCATCCTGGCACATTGGTTATAGAATTCATCTATTCTAGAAAAGGGAGCAGAGGCTGCCAGGAATAAGACATCTCAGATGACCATTGAAGGGTCAGAGTCTAATTCTTTTACCTGTTTCCTCCATTGATTAAATTAAGTGGAATTACTCCCATGGAACCATTGATGGATGCCAATGTTGATCTGTCTGTCAAATCACTACCCAACCATCAACATTGTGACAGTACCAGTAAATTGCCCAGTACAAAGCCCAGATGTGAAAAATGATCCTATCCTGAAACACTGTCTTAGAAGAGATGGACTGGTCAGAGTACCGTCAGAGTACCTAGCCATCAGCATTACTTATTATTGTTTTAATGTCAATAGTTTTTGTCTGATGTAGCATGGTTGTTGCATTATCCATTCAACTTTAAGTATTTAAAGTTAGTTCTTTATTTTGCCACACCCCAAATTCAAGTTTAGAATCAATAAGTTGTTGGTCTCTTTTTCTGAAGCGGCTAGAAGTGACACAGAACACAGGCAGCACCTGTTATTTTCTTCTCTTGAATCAACTAATTGCTGCATTTGCTCAAAGATCACCTGCGCATCTGACTTGCACATATTCGTTTTGTTACACGCAAAATTCCTTAACAGTAACAATAGTAAAAGTTTGTAATTTACTATTGAAAACAAGTATCTCCACTACAGTTCTTTGAGCTAAGAGAAGCAGTTACCCACTGCTTTGGTCCCGTCCTGCCAAAAAGTAGGATGGGACAAAAACAAATTTTGATTTCTTTGTAAATATACTTGAAATTGTGGTACTTAAAAAGTTCTATTCACCATATTTTAATTTATTCCCATATATATAACTAGCTGGACGCCTGTAGTTCGCTATGAAACTATGTGATCAGGTGTGATAAATTGACACTTAAAGCCTGAAACTTAATGTAGAATGTGTAACTCCATAGTATCAGAGCGTGTTTATATAAGGCAACTGGCAGTTGGAACAGAGGGGGAGGAGAAGTAGAATGTCCCAGCCTGCAGGTCGGATGAGTCACAGCAACGGCCACGCCTGGTTAGCAATGGGGTAGCATCAGAGCGTGTTAATATACAGCAACTGGCAGTTGGAACAGAGTTCCTTTCAGATGGGGAGTGGGAGTAGAACGTCTAACTCCTTAGCATCAGAGCATGTGAATATAATACTGTATATGAAATAATAATGATCTGATGATCATTTCAAAAAAATCCTTTCTTAGTGAGCACCTAGAAGCCAAGAGGAATATACGTGCCAAATTTCAAGTTTGTAGGCTTTATGGTTCTGGAGATTTCGTGATGATGTGTGAATGGTTTTCACTTTTATATATATATATATAGATATGGCAGCAAATTTTGAAGAAGCTCAGGGTCACCCACAATTCTGAGTGCCACATCTGCACTTGTTATAAAACATAATGGCTCTGGTAACATCCTAACTCAATTAGAATGTAAACAAGAAAGCATTTAGTAACTGCTCTAAAGCCCTTAATGATGGGTCCATTCTCGCAAAATCACAAGGCATAACACTTCTACATCATTCTGTTTATGTCTGACTTCATTTAGTGTCCTTTCTCTAGTACTAGATGTAGAGTTAAAAGGTGGGTAGTTTCAGGAGATGCCAAAAGTGGAGAACCACATGGAAAATAAATCCTATGAGGAAAGGCTGAAAGACATTAGAATACTTAATATGCAGAAGCAAAATATCAGATTGGAAATACGATACAGATCAAATATCTAGAAGGCAGACTTCACAGGGCAGAACTAGCTTGAACAGTTAGATTAGAAGATACCAACAGGTAGATTCTTGTTAAACATTAAGTTAAATAACACAATGACAAATACATTACCAAAGGGGTGGTCCCCTATTCTACTAGAGTTCTTTAAGCATGGGGAGACTGAGCCTATGGATTTCTTATAAAGAATGAGTCTCTAAGGCTTACAAGCCCCTCTCCAGTTGTAAGATTTTATGATTCAAGCTCAGGGAGTGCTTAGGCAGCCCTCCCTCTGGGACCCAGTAATAATCTTTAGCAACTTGCAAAATTTGGGGACTGTCAAGTGATTCTTTTTTATTCCTTTTTCTTCACAGTTGTAGGACCATAATCTTCATGGCTACCTTTCTGCAGTACTGCAACACTCATAACAGTCATATAACGTTGCCAAATGCTCAAGTCCAGATCGATTTTCAACGTTTGGGAAACAAGGAGTTAAACATGTGCATATGCTTAGAGTTTCAAAGACATTTTCTGGCTTATTTTCAACTCAGTTAAAAGTTCCTTAAGTTCATGAGAAGCAATGTTTCTCTGCTGTCCGTTACCCCTTCTCTTCCCCTTTGCCACTTCTTTCAGCAGCGGAAGAAAAGGGATTAGACAATACTGCCTTAAGTGGATTTTTCTTACCTGCCAATCTGCACCGTTGGCTCAGTGGCATATACAGTTCCAGTGAACCCAGTGTGTTCTGTGATGTAGGGCAAGGCCATCATGCAGTGGTAATTGGAGATCAGGATCACATCCACTGTAGACAGGTCAATCAGTTCCATCTGAAAATATGACCCAGAAATCATTTGGAAAAATAGATGTTTAAACTTAGCCCATCATTCACCTGAGAATTCTAATATTGACAGAATATGCCTTCAGATTATTGTTAGTTCCTATTTATGTAACACACTGTTCTATATAAACAGTGAAGAATTATCTGGTTCTTCACCTTAATTTTATTTATATCTCCAATATGGTGTTTGAGGAGCCAGGGAGCCTTCATACACCTCTTTTGCTGTCCAATGGGCTCCTGGCCCCACTTGACATTTTCATTAAAAATATTAAAAACAGGAACTTGGCATCTTACAAAGAAAACTGCTATTCTGCGTATCCTCTTTATTTCATAGCCACCAAAGAAAACAAAAGAAAAAAGTGATTTTTCTTATAACAACTGAATAGCCACAAACAAAACATTGCATTACTAAAGTCCATGGAACAAAAAGGCCTACGTGTACAAATGTGTACAAAAGTACACACCTGTAGTGCCATTCGGAAGACAAAGAAGGCATCAAATTAGTGTCTCTTTAATGTCAATTTTCAAACTGAGGTAGCATGGGGACAGTGTTGAAAATTATTTTTTTTCCAGGGTGGTTATTAATTCCTACTCACTGGATGTTAGCGCTGACTGAAATACGCTGAAGAAATTACAGCTTCTGTGTATAACCGGTGAAATTATTGGCTTTCTGAATAAGAATATGCTGAATAAAAGGTATTCAGCCTACCTATCAATTGTTTCATTTTGTTAGCAGAAATTCTAATAACATGGATAATCCATTCTTCGTAAAGTTTCAAAGTTGAATACTTTGAGTAGCTTTTGAGACCTTCGAATGGCATGTGTGAATGGCCAAGCCAGGGCAAAAACTAATTTTAATTTTAAAATTAAGTGGTAATTTACTTAAATATGACACATGTTCACTTAATTAACTACAGCAAATACGATAACTTTGTGTACTTAGTAATTTCCACATTTGTATGTTTATGTCTATATATGTGTATAAACATATATACAGTCACACACTTTTCTGAAGAATGCTGATAATTTAGAGTCCATTCAGGTTTTATCTCAAAGTCTTAGAATTACCAAACATTAGAAGTTGCACCCACATTAGAACTGGCCAGTGCTTTGGATTCAAGGGGAAAAGGTGTTCTGGAGCAGCGGTCTCCAACCTTGGCAACTTTAAGCCTGGTGGACTTCAACTCTTGCTGGCTGGGGAATTCTGGGAGTTCTCAGAACCTCAGATATACAGACAATATCACTCTAATGGCAGAAAGCGAAGAGGAAATAAAGAGCCTCTTGCTGCGGGTGAAGGAGAGTGCAAAAGTTGGCTTTAAACTCAACATTAAGAAAACTAAGAACATGGCATCCGGCCCTCTCTATTCGAGGCAAATAGGTGGGGAAGAAATGGAGGTAGTGACAGATTTTATTTTCCTGGGCTCCAAGATCACTGCAGATGGGCCCTGCAGCCAAGAAACTAAAAGATACTTGCTCCTGGGGAGGAAAGCTATGGCAAATCTAGGCAGCATACTAAAAAGCAGAGACATCACCCTGCCAACAAAAGTGCATATAGTCAAGGCTATGGTGTTCCCAGTTGCAATGTATG
>JANHZT010002398.1:129215-141000 GCA_032468215.1 Stegonotus admiraltiensis
AGTACCAGCTGCCTGCAATTACTGCAAGTTCAAATCTCACCAGGCTCAAGGTTGACTCAGCCTTCCATCCTTCCGAGCTAGGTAAAATAAGGACCCGGATTGTGGGGGCAATAAGCTGACTTTATACAAAGTAGAACACCGCTTGTGGGAGGACAAAAGCCCTACTAAACAGGTATATATGAAGGCTATTGCTTAATGCATTGTAAGCCGCCCTGAGTCTCTGGAGAAGGGCGGCATATAAATCAATCAATCAATCAATCAATCAAATAAATAAATAAATAAATAAAAAGACTAATAGTAATGCAGCCTTAGTAAATAGTTGGACAGTGTTGAGGGAATTATTTGTTTAACAGAGTGATGGTGTTCGAGAAAAAACTGTCCTTGTGTCTAGTTGTTTTGGTATGCAGTGCTCTGTAGCATCGTTTTGAGGGTAGGAGTTGAAACAATTTATGTCCAGGTTGTGAGGGGTCTGTAAATATTTTCACAGCCCTCTTTTTGACTCGTGCAGTAAACAGGTCCTCAATGGAAGGCAGGTTGGTAGTAATTGTTTTTCTGGAGTTCTAATTATCCTCTGAAGTCTGTGTCTGTCTTGTTGGGTTGCAGAACCAAACCAGACAGTACGTTCTGGAGATCCAAGGTAAGAACTTGTGTGTGAGCCAAACCAGCAAACAGAACGCAAATGGCCCAAAGGTTTTATAAGCAGTGCAAATGCTGACTGCCAGAAGAGCTGACCATCTCCTGTTGATCTCCTGCATGACCATATTTGAGTTATTTTTAAGATCACATGGAAAAGTGAGAGACTTCCATATTATTGCCAAGCAAACTCCATGGATGTGTCCAAGATGTCATCAGGAAGAAATCCAGCTCAACTCAAGTACATCTAGAGCTTTCAAATGGGAAGGGAGGAAAAAATGTTCAGATATCCACTTTTGCCACATCTCTCACCAATGGTTTTTGTTGGTGGTCAGTTTGCTTGTTTTCAGAGAAATCCCATCTATTATAATTATAAGATTGCAATAGATGGGATTTCTCTGAAAACAAGCAAACTGATCACCAACAAAAACCATTGGTGAGAGATGTGGTGGTGCAGTGGTTAGAATGCAATATTGCAGGTTAATTCTGCTAACTGTCAGAAGTTCAATTCTTACGGACTCAAGGTTGACTTAACCTTCCATCCTTCCAAGGTTGGCAAAATGAGGACCCAGATTGTTGGAGGCAATATGCTGATTCTGTAGACTGCTTACAGAGGGCTGTAAAGCACTATGAAGCAGTATATAAGTCTAAGTGCTATTGCTATTGCTTAGTGGCAAGTTTTTAGAAAAAAATGAGAGTATTGGTTAGAATATAAATAAAAACTATGTAAGATTATGGCATACCGATAATGAAGACTAGGATCTCTTATATTTTTCCAGTTTGTAGAAAAGGCAGGCATTTCAGAGATTTTTCTGTAATGTAATTTTTCTGTAAAACCCTAATGTAAGGCATGGGTAGCATGAGAGCAGAAACTTTGAGAAATCTTAATATATAAGCAATCCAAATCCCAATTTTCTTCAAGAACGTTTCTTGCTAGGACTAATGGACAGATAATTACAAAACATGTATGGACAATTGTTTTTGTGCATGGTAGGAGCAGCAAGGTGATTATATGCAGAAAGGTAGAATCATGTTAAAATACTCAGAATGGAGAAATGGTTAATGAAGATGTCAAAATTTGTAGAGATGGCAAAATTGATTTGTTTGATCAGAGAAAAAAATAGATTTGTCAATGGCTGGAAATAGACTTTTTGCTGAACATGGAAATCAATGAACTTCTGATATGTGGGTTGAATGATTAGGAAAATTAGAATATGGAAAGAAGTGAATTATGATGCAACCGAGAGGATAAAATACAGATGCATTTATAACTGGTGTAAGAAAGATTGGAAGATATTATTTTATATTGTTTCTTTCTCCCTTTTCTTTTCTTTCTTTATCTTTTATCTTTCTTTTCTTTCTTATTTTCTTATTCCTTTTTTACTTACTTCTTTCTTTTCTTTCTTTATCTTTTATCTTTCTTTTCTTTCTTATTTTCTTATTCCTTTTTTACTTACTTCTTTCTTCGTTACCGGTATTATTTTTGCTTTGTAAATAAGCAAAACTTATTTACTAAAAGGTATTTAAAAAAAAAAAATCCAATGTTCTCCAGAGAAATATATTAAGTTAAGTCATAGCTGTTACAAATATTGAATCGAAACTTATTAAAGTATATCTAAAGTAAAAAAAAAAAAATAGGTGGCCATAAAGCAATATATATTTCTTAGGTAAGAAACAGAAATATCTATTTTTGAGATTTGTTGAACATTTAAACCAATCATCTCCATGCTGACTCAGAATTATTTAAATTGCAGTTGAAGAAGGTTATTTTACCACGAGAAAATAATGGATTTAAATTATTCTTATCTTTTAAACTAGTCATTATCAGAACAACTGATTATTTGTTATATTATGCATTTCTTGCCTTGCTGGTCCAAAACAAATGAACACAATCACTGAACACAGATTATGGGAAGGTAATATAGAATATAGAATAACAGAGTTGGAAGGGACCTTGGAGGTCTTAAAGTCCAAGCCCCTGCTTAGGCAGGAAACCCTACACCACTTCAGACAAATGGTTATCCAGCATCTTCTTAAAAACATCTGGTGTTGGAGCATTGACAATTTCTGTAGGCAAGTTGTTCCACTGATTAATTGTTCTAACTGTCAGGAATTTTTTCTTTAGTTCTAAGTTGCTTCTCTCATTGATTAGTTTCCACCCATTGCTTCTTGTCCTGCCCTCAGGTGCTTTGGAGAATAGTTTGACTTGAATAATAAAATATGCCCTAGGTTTCATTCAACACCATTCATCTCCCAACTATACAATTTTTAAATCAAATCCATTCTTTTATTGGTCATACTTGAAGCACATACCTTTGGGATACAGCAATCACTTTGTGGTTTTTACAGCTCTGCTTCATTTTATTTATTACAATTCTCGTTTAGTCTTTATTCAACAAGCAAGTTCAAGCACATCTTGAAGTTCAGATACTCAATAAAAAGTCTCTTAAACATCTTCTACCTGTCCACCAAATCCCTCAAGCACACAAAGAAGTTCAGAGTTTCTCTCTAAAATATATTTCAAACAAGCAAGCTTTGGTTTTTGACCTTCTCGGATTAAGGGATTGTTATCACAGGATAATGGCTGTGTAAACAAGCCTAGCTTGACTACTGAGGCATCTGAAACGCCACTATTCCCTCAGAGGTCCTTCTCAGTTTGTACAGTATTTTCTTGTTTATATAAGTCTTGTCTTTCAGAAACCCTTAAATAGGTCTGCGGCTGAGACAACATCAGACAACAAGGAAATAACGAATTATTATTAAATTGGCAAGAAGATAAGGAATCAAGGCAGTCAGAATTTAGATTTAATGGGCATACATCAAAATTCTGGATTAGCCCAAAGGCCTACTGTATTTTGTTCACCTAGGATCTTTCTCAGAGAGTTATTGAGATTATTGTATCACAAACAAGATATATGGACAGCTAATATTCAGTTGTCCTTTAGAAATAGGCATTCCCAAGGCTTGTACTTCCAATTGTGATTAGTTGCCACTGAGTTATCATGGTGAGTGATCACTAACTGTCTTATCATCCAGTCATTTCCTTCTTCCCATCCCAATAATATCACATGAACCAGTAATCTGTCCATGCATTCTGGTTCCTGTCTCTTTGACATCCGACACTCAGCTTCCTTCTTCATCCTGTTGATTCTTTGAGGACAGTCAGGAAGGAAAAAAACTGTGGGGTCCTGAATGTTCTCTGAGCTCGGTTGCTTTCTTGCAGACATTTCATTACCCAAGTAGCTGACATCATCAGTGCTGGTATAGAATTGACGATGTGACATAATTGGGCAATGAAACATTAGCAAAAAAAACCCCCACCAAATTCAGAGCGCATCAAGGACCTTAACGTTCAGCCCTGAACTATAAAAATTCTCTTCTAAAAGAAGAAACTGGATGCAGAGAGAATTATTTTTCTTATGGCTTCCAATCCCAATCATGTAGGATTGTAACTGACAAGGGCAATTAATGAATATGCAACAGTCTCTTCTTGTCAATGGTTTTTTTTTTCCCCAACATGGGGATAATGAAAGATGAACATGATTAACTTTCTCTCACATAGGGACAAAAATCCCTGAGCAGGAGTCATATAGAGTCTTCCATAAAGCCATACTGTGGTTCCAGTTTCAAAAGCCAGCAGAAATGAACTGTCTAGTTTATAGATATGGGAGAGAGAGAAATAAAATGAACACCATAAAAGAGAAAAGAAATCAAACCTAGGGATTGGAAAACAGGTCAAACAAGATCATTTATGAATCCAAAATTACACACACTGGCTAGATTGGATTTTCAAGCTATTTGTTTAAATCAAATATACCTAATTGAATTTGGAGATGTATTAACCCCAGTGTTTTTACAAAGGAAATGCATGATTGAATGTGCAGGCTTATCAATTGGAGAAAGAGAAAGTCTTAATCAATAAAATGTGTATGTGCATATTAAACATTATGATGACATGAGAGCAAATAAGGGGGACCACGGGTTTATGCTAAATTTTAGTCTCCTTCCTTGGAGCTGCTGATGTTTCCAGCAGTTCATGCTAGCTAGGCAGCCTTCCCAGAACATGGCTCACTTTATGAATAATCCCCCGGCCTAAATGTCTGCCCCTCCTCTTTGGAAACCTGAATATTTCAAAACACACAAGTTAATTAACCTGACATCTGAATTGAATCAGCTTTTAAAGCCATTCCTTTTGTCTGCAACTTACAGAAATTCAAATATGTTAATATTTCATTGTCTGCTAGGAAACAGATATATATTAAAAGGCATTCTCTAAGTGAGTCAGACCCAAGTAGATAAAATTACTGCTGTAAAATATAGGAAATATATTCCCTGTCAGGACAGGTGAATGTTCCTTTATGGTTATCTTCTCCTGGCTCGCAAGCACTTTATTTACTTACCAAATTCTGCTTTTATCAGGGTAGTACCCACCCAGGCAAACATCTACTGGATTGTATGATATACATAAAAAGAGGACTTTAATTGCGTGGGCAAATCTTGATTTATTTATTTTTTACACATACACCATGTATAGCCTTTATTCTCTCCCTATCCCTTAATTTGTCTCTCTTAGTTAAATGCTGGGAAGGATGCTTTTTCTTTAAGTAAACACTTACTCAACAGTGCATATTGTAATACATGCATTATTATAAATTGAAACAGACTAAACACACACACATCTGATTACACAGTTCAACTTTTTTTTGTCTGTTAAAATAAACAGATGGATTCAACTTGCTTTCAAGATTCATCAATGCATTAAAAACTAATGTAAAATCGTCCATATTGTAGTCTAATTGGGAAGCATGTATCACTCTGCATTGCTTACCAAGGTCCAAAGTTTAGCTTTTAAAACAAAATGCCTGCCAGCTATTGTATGATTACATTTACTTATGCATTTGTTTGTTAAATTTTTGTGCTGTCAAATCCACACGGACTCACAGCAGCTTACAATCCATATAAAACAAGATAATCATCCGCAGTAATAATTTATATCATGATGGCTATAAGGTCTTCAAATTTAAACATTAAAATGCACACAGTGAGATGAAAAACAGCCAACGACTTGACTAAATCTATAAGTACCTTATGTCATACCATAAATTAATATTATCACTTCCATTCTAGATAACCAAGGACCAAAACCCCTCCAGAACAATTCCATCCTTACTGATTTTCAGAAGCCCTATTTCATGAAGGATAATCAATACTCAATGGAAGGCTATTTCATTCCATTACAGGGAACAACCTTTTTGGATCACTCCAAAGGCCTAATTATTTTGATTCCATAATGGTCAATCAAGTACGCCATGAATAAACCATAAGGCAGCAAGCAGAAGCAAAACCCTCTGTAACCATGATGTTCTCCAGCAATTGGCCCTGAGAGAAAAGTGTTTCCAATGTAAGAAGTAATGTATGGTCATCATAATTGGCAGCTATTGACAGCCATATCAATAGATCCTAGGCTAATGAAGTTCATCACTATTGGAAAGATCACTGTTTTTCAACTATGTGTTTGATTTCTTTATAAATATGGGCTCTGAGATTCCAGTGCTATAAAATGAACCACCATCCATTATCCTCAGCATCTATTAGACATAATAATTAAACACATCCAGATGAAAGGGGGAGAGTTCAACAGACAGAGGAAGTGCTGCTAGGGTTCTCTAAATGTTTATATGGGCCGCTGTTTCCAACTGTGCTATTTTTTGCAGTCACCAACTGAAGATCAGTCTAAGACAGTTTTTCACCACCTGGACCATTTGAAGACCTGTGGATTTCAACTCCTAGAATTCCTCAGTCAGCAAAGCAAATGTATAGACTTATTGGAGAGAGAATTCCATACATTTGAAGGGTGCTTGTTCTAGCACCTTTAACTGATCGATTGTGCTTCGCAGGTTTAACGCTAACTTCCATACACAAAAAGCTAGCTTAGATCTAAACAAAGGAACCAACCCACCATTAGGTTTGAGCAGTATCTTTTCTATCTGAGATTTCATGTCATATTTCAGGACCCAAATCTCCCAAGACAATTATTAGTCCGTGTGCACCTTTTCATACCTAGGAAATTTTTTAGGCCAGGTTCAGCTATTTGTCTGCCGAGACCAACGTTTCTCACTCTGAGAACTTTCTAGGAACTCAAGCAAAGGACTCTCATTATATGCTACTAGATATCTAAGATTGATCCTAGGACTTTCTGGCATAAGAGCATATGACTTACTGTTGAGTCTTGGTTGTTCCCTCAAAATGCCATTGCTCATCTGGGAAATTAGCCATTCCAGCTGAATTTGTCCCTCATATGCACTGAAACCCACAAAAGTCTAATTTCTGGTCTAATAATGCAACAATTAAAACAGAGGATCTTTGAAGCACATTCAACTCCTTTTTCAAAAATGCTAAATGCCTGTTTATTTATATATCTCCCTTTGGTGAAAAGGTCAGGAGAAAAATCACCTCTTTGGTCACCATTGCTAAGCAACCTCTTTCAAAAGTTCTGCAACACTGATCAAGCATATTATGTTCCACTGACTGGCTTCAGAATAAATATGAGTAACATCTTACCTGTTCTTCTGCAAGAAGCGAGGAAAGGTGCCCACTTCCAGGCAGATAGCCAGAGATCCAAAGCCATCTGTTATACTTGATACTTCCTAACCAGAAGGGGAAAAAAAAGGATACGGCCTGGGACCACAGGTTTCCTGTTCACAAGTGCAAAAGACAGCTCTGTCTTCAGAAACACAAGAGAAGGCTTGATGAGATGTTGTCCAAAACGGAGCGACATGGTCAGCCCTTTTATGTACAAAATCTGTGGAGGAGAAGGTTGGAAAATTTAATTTTATCTCATTATATCATGCAAGCAAGATCACCGATAGGATATTTTCAATTACCGAAGCTTAACACTTTTTTTGTTGTTCTGTTCTGTTCTGTTCTTTTTTTTTCTTTTCTTTTCTTTTCTTTTTCTTTTCTTTTTTTTTTGCATTTCCCTGTTTGAATCTTCTCAAAGAAACATCTGTGTCTCGGGCAAGTGAACACTAGTTTGCAAGTTTTTCATCAGTGTATGTCCGTGCTAATTGGACATGTTTGATGTTTGCTAGAGGATGGCTGAGTAAACAATCACAAGCTTCCCTGTAGGAAAAAAATACCATTTTTTTAAAAAAAAATACAATTATTATATGATTGTTGATGTCTGCAAATTGCCTAGAAATAATTTGTATCCTAAAGGGAAAGATATAGAGAACTGATAGTGTTGTCCACCGTAGGTTATTAGTGTGAAATACTTTATCTAACTGGTCCTTCATTTTTCACTTTCTACTTTAACAGGGCAGTATCTGGGTTGCCAAAATCCAGAAAGGTCATTAGTAAGCAGCAAAGAAATAGAACATAGAACATCACAGTCAGAAGGGACCCTGGAGGTCTTCCAGTCAAACCCCCTCCTCAAGCAGGAGACCTTATACCACTCTAGACAAATGGCTGTCCAGTCTCTTCTTGAAAACCTCCAGGGATGGAGCACCCACAACTTCCAGAGATAAGCTGTTCCATATTTTAACTGTTGTCACTTTCAAGAAAAATAAAGAAAACCTGACATCTAATGATCTAATGATAATTTATTGACATCTAATGATCATCAGCACTTTTGCAGCTCACATTTGGTCATCTTGAATGAGCCACTCTTTATAGGATGACACCATTAGCAGGGTCGCCATCAGATCTTACAAGGTAGGCAAGTTCATTGTGGAGCAGGGTATCTTGAAAATGACCAGACCCTGAACCATGCAAAGTGATAATCAGCATCTTGAGATCAGTCAGGAATTGCAATCAAACTACTAGACTAGGTGTCAGGAGACGTAGGTTCTACTCTTCCTTTAAGCACTAAAGCCAACTGGGTAATTTGGGGCTAGTCATTATTTTTTTCAATCCTAGTCCAGGAAGTCAGAAATCATTCTGGGCAAAGGTAAAAGAAAAACACTTCTATAATGTTACCAAAAAAACCCTGCATGGTCCTGTCCATGAACTTACCAGGAACTAGGCACTAGAACTAATTTTATTTTTTTTAAAAAAATTAGCACTTGAATTGCACCTGGAAACTGTCTGCCAACCAATGCAGTTGCCAGAGATGAGGTGTTGTTACACAGGCAACCTAGGTCACTGCATGCTGAACCAATTTGACCTTCTGATGGGAGAAATTAAAATTTGTCATCGTTGGGCAGACTTTCTGTGATAAAAATAAATGTTTTCCAATAATGAAGTTTTTGTTTTAAACAATACCTATTCTGGCAACTGATACACCATTTAAACAATGAGAGAAAGATATATCTAACTTTGTATGGCAAAGGGGAAAAAAACAAGAATAAGTATATTCTTTTGAATCACCATTTTTTTATCTACATGTATCAACAAGCTCAAAATTATCCATTATTTTTTTTAAAAAAATCCTTTGGTAATATCCCTTGTGTATTGTTAACAATTTTCCCCAGAAGTTCCATCTTTTTGTGGAGAAATACTCCATTCCAATCCCTGAGGAGACATCAATGTTCAAACATAAAACCCAATAATTTATCCATAAATTATTGGTACTCTCTGAGCTTGGTTGTATTCTTGCAGATCTTTCATTACCAACTAGATAAAAACTTCAGTGCTAGAAGGGACTGCAGTTTGCTCTCTGTTTATATACAGTGGCTTGCCCCTTCGGTGTTCATGGAAGTGTAATCCCTTCCCTTCTAGCACTGAAGATGTTACCTAGTTTGTAATGAAATGTTTGCAAGGCAAGAAATTTCACCAATCTCAGAGAGCACCAACTCCATACATCAACCCTGAGCTACAAATAGCATTCATAAATTGTTTATAAAATACTGTTTTATGTTCATTTGGCGGCATAAATTCCCAATATCAAAGTCTTAACCGTCTCTACATTAACATCCACCCTAATATATGTCATAATCTTCAGTCAGTATAAGTTTTGGAAATAGTTGGAGATTTATCTTCAAAACAACTCATTTTTTCCCAGTTCTGAGATAAATTTTTCTCTCAGGCTTTGTGACTTAAACATTTAACATATTTTTTTCCAAATATGTGTTTATTGTAAGCAAAATCACATTTTGTTCTGTTTCAAATAATGATTTTTTTCCTCTCTTTTGGGAAGCATTTGCCCCGCTTATATGCCATGTTAAGCATTTCTAATCCATAGTTAGGCCAAGATTTAACTGCTGTGCTGCCTTAATGGACATTTGACCAACTTAAGCCTCACTTTCTTAAACGTTTTTGGATTTAATTACTTTACAATCTAAGAAAGATATTCTGAATGGCAATGAAAATTAAAGACTCTTGTAAAGTGCCTTCTTTTGAAAATTAAGAAGGGGAACAACGTTTTAAAGGATTTTAATTTAAAAGCAAAAAGCTTAACAAGATCACTATCCAAGAAATTTTTAAATTGATAAAGGAGATAGTTTTTTTTTTTAAGGAACATTTCTTTATGAAAGTACCTTTGAAAATAACAAAATTAAGTAGATGAACAGACCAGAACTTTGTGGAAAAGCTGATTGTTTATTTTTAAGGACAGTAAATAATTGATGGATCTTACAAAACAAGAAGATAAGGATAATATGTACTAAACCATGAAAACGTAACTATGGAGAACTAATTGGAACTAAAGTGCTGAGCATAGCAAAGCAAAACAGAAAAAAAGGAGAAACCTTTTAATGCTTTCACTTTCTCACAATGGAAACCCAAGACAAGCTCCTAAATCAGAAGAAGGACACAAGGGTTGCCTAGAACAACTTACAGATAAGGCATTTCACAAGATTCATTACAGAAAGTATTGGAAGAATTTGGCAAAGAGATGACTGCAATGGTGTAAAAAGAAAATGGAAGAAGGATTTGCAGGATTTAAAGGAAAAAGTTGTGAAAGAAGTTAAGAAGAGTAAAGGTATCTGGCTGCAGACTTGAAACAAATTACTGACAAAGTGAAAGTTTTGGGAAGTATGAGTTATAAATAAAGAGACAGACAAAAGTTTGGACAATTTGCCTTTATTGGAACTGAGTGTAAAAGAATCTTGCTTAAGATTGATAGCAATTCCAAGACAACATTAAGAAGATATCTCAGAAAAAGATTGCTATGTCTCTGAGATGACACTAAGGCACTAAGATCGATAAGTTCCATGGAATTAATACACATTTTTTTTTAAATTAAGAAATGTTTCAAGGGATGTCCTTGTGCACTTTATCAGAAGGGAGACAAGAGATCAAGTTTTACAGCAGCATTTTTAATACTAGACAGAGGACTGGAAATGCAGATGTAATTGTACTATGCAAGAGGGGGAAAATGTATTTTTTTTTCCCTGAAAAACTTAGAAGACAATCAATGGGATAAGTTGGAAGGGATATTTTCACATAGAGACTCAGATTGCAATCTCTGTAGATTTTTTTTTCAAGATTTTAGAGTAGAATTGAAGAAAATACAAATGGAAGTGACAATGACAGGAGAGACCAAATAAATATCACAACAGATGCAAGACAGTGAAAAGAATTCCACGTTGGGTGCTGCGGGTAGATAAATTATGATGTAACTTTACAGAGAAATATAAATGTATCTATAGCTACTGTCAAGAATATGAAAACACACTTCTTTACAATTTCTCTTTTCCTATTCTATCATTTTATTTTCTACTTCTTTTTCTGGGTTTTTTTTCCCACAAATATTTTTTTTTATCTGTCATGGTTTTTACCATTATTTAATTGAAATTATTTAATTTCAATAAAAAAATATTAAAAAAACCAATTTGACCTTCTGGATGGTCTTCAAAGGCTACCACGTAGAGCAAATTGTAAAGATGCAATTGTGAAGTGATGAAGACAAGAATGACTGTGTCAGTACATCTTGGACCAAGAGAAGGTGCAATTGAAGCACAAAATGCAATTGGACAATATGGGCCCCTGATGTTTAAGCAGAAGGTGAGAATCCAGGAGAACTCCCAAAGAACAAGGCAAGTCGACAAAGGGAAGTTCAACCCTATCCAAAACTAGAAGGTGATCTCTAGAGCAGGGGTGAAATCTAAAATTTGTTACTACCGGTGGGCATGGCTTGGTGGGGGGGGGTAATGTGACTGGGTGGGTGTGGCCATTTTTTTTTTACTTTTAAAACCATTTTTTCCACAACCGC
>JANHZT010002399.1:21110-33641 GCA_032468215.1 Stegonotus admiraltiensis
GCCCTCCCCAGGCTCCTAGAAAGCCTCTGGAGCCTGGGGAGGGGGAAAAACAGGCCTACCAGGCCCACTGTGCCATCGCGTGCCAAAAGCAGGGGGAAGTGCAGGGGGGGTCATGTGCACATGTGCGGAAGGGTGGGGTGCATTGAATTATGGATGTGGGCACAGGCACCCACGACCCCCCATGCGACCCCCACTTTTGGCACGTGACGGCAAAAAGGTTAGCCATCACTGTCCTAGACCCTTCCCTTAAACATTGCCATTTTATGGAAAGTAGGAAACATGCCTTTTCCATGGTACCCCCTGCCCTATAAAAATATTTTCTCTTGAAGTTTGTAGGCCTCTACCCCTCTAGCTTTCTGAAAAGCACTAAAGATGTGGCTTTCCCCCAAAGCACTGAGATAGGGTGAGGTGGGATGAGAGATTCTAAAGGACTATATGTTAACTTTGGTGACAGTTTTTTAAATGTTTAATTAAATATTAAGCATTTAATAAATGTATGTATCATGTTGGTTTATTATTCATTTATTTTTTAAAAGTTGATTGGTAGCTGCCCAGAGTTCAATATAACATGGGAGGCTATATAAATATTTAAAATAAGAAAGATCAGCCATTTTTGTTCTTTCAACAAATTCATTCTTCACCATAATACCCACATTTTTATCACCATTTGAATGTCTTAAAATGTTTTCATATATTTTCCCGTCTTTAGTGCACATATTACCAAGATACACAAATTCAATTAGTTGCTCTAATTTTTCATTAAACTGTATTTTATACTGTATATTTGGGGAAGCAGAGTACAAGAATTTATTAAAGTGCTTGCCTTAAAAACATACATTGAAGAAAAATTGGTATTAAAATATTTAAAAAGTTGTAAATTAATAATATACATTAATATTCTAATGACTTTTGATATCAAAAACAAATAGAACAAAATGCATAACATACAAATTACATTAGAAAGATATCCTGAATTTCTTTGCTGCCTTCCAGCCAAAGAAAACGCACCAGAAACATGAGAATACCTTAATTTCAATTAAAAGGGAAATTTGTACCTTCTCCATTATCTGCCTCTATGCTCTGTTGTCTTAGACGATGACTGAAAAATATTACAAAGTGAAGTCACCATTAGAGGCAAGTGTATAAAACAACATCTTAAGTTTTCCTCTGAAGAAACCCATATAGCATTTTTTGGCTCTAAAAAGAACTATAAACCTACAATTAGAAAAGAGAGTGCATCTTTCCATATTTTTTTGCATATATATCAATCTTGGTGCTTCACAATTACATTGACTCCAGTAAAGACCATATCTGAAGACTGAATCAAAAGTAATGGCTCCAATTACATAATTTTAGCTTAAATACAGGTATTTTAATAAATGGAACAAGAAAAAATATCCTTGAAATTAGCTCCAGACTTCAATTCAAGGGTTTAACAAGCTCCTTTTGTAGATTTGATAAGAAAACATTTTCTAAGTCATTCTCTTTATTTGCCATTTGTATTTCCCCTATAATTTTTAAAACCTCAGCCATTTTCTTTAATATATCCAATAATCCAATAATAAAGGACAGTAAAAATTGTCTTTTTCTAAATCATTCTCTTGGCTTATCATTTGTATTTCCACTTTTCCATTATAGGCTGATTCCTGATTTAACTCTTCACCCAGGTTCTGCAAACTCCTTCCCCTACACTGTTGCAGTAGCAAGCAAGATGGCTAATCCCTTTGTCTCCCATTGCTCAAACTCACAGAATATCTGTGAGTCTACACAAGGAACAGACACCCAGAGCATATGTGGGTGATCTCCTATCCTCTTGTTATCTGGAGAGGTTTTAAAAAACCGGCTACTCATTGGTTCTTTGGTGTTTGCTGTGGTCACTGTGCCCTGGCTACATACACTTTTGCAGATTTTCTCTTCAATTTGCTATGCCTTCCCAAGATCAGTTCATCAAACTTTCTCATGTGAAACTTGACAGTTGTTGCCACAGGTCATGCACTTCATTCTTAATTGCACACAGAAATCAGCTTTTTCTGGTTCACCATCACATTTTTGGGCACTGTGATGCACACAGTATTTGCTTCACAAAGTCACATTGCCATAAACAACTGCATTTAGAAGTCTTGAAGAGGCATATGTTCAGTGATGGTGTGCCGCTTAAAGTGTGATGACAAGTACTCACCACAGAAATTTCACAAACAATATTTCACAAACAATAGCATCACAACTTTTTCTTACAGCAAATTTTCACCAATCGAAGTGAAAGAACAGATGCTAAAGTACACTTCAGAACTTCTACTGCATCTGTACTGCCATCTGTTGGAGATTTAATATTGGCAGTGCTACTTTTCTTTCATCTGGAGTCATGGGCAACCATATAAATTTAATGAACAAACAAACAAACAGATAGATAGACAAACCATTGTAAAAATCCAATCTACAAGCATCAGCAATGAAAGCATCTTTTTAAAAGAGTGGCTTCCAAACGTCCAGCTGTTATTTTAAATTATTTATAATACTTCAGATTTTAAATTGAAGTTCTTTGGAAGATAATAAGACTCCAGTCTAATCTATTCCCCTTTGGCATTTATGAAATTAGTTCATAAGATTGTGCAGCAATCTAGTTTCCAAGAAATGATTTGGAGCATGTATAGGTACAGATCTTTGCACGTATTGCCAACTTGTGCCTTTTCCCAGGGTCATATACTATATGAACTTAAGCAGTTATCTTTGATCAAAGGATGAAAATGAAACAGTTTTTCTTAACATTTATGTGGAAACATAGTAGACAATGAGGGAGTCACTTACTCTTCAACTTCTTGTTCTGCAGGTTTCTTTTTTGACCTAAAAGACAACAAAGGCCTACAATGAACAATGGAAAAAACAATCCTCACAATAACTTTTCAAAGTGTCATTTCAAGAGTACATTTTGATTCAATGCATTTATCTAAAAAGAAATCTACATTTTCTCCAAGTTATTCATCTTTCAAATAAAAAGATCATCTTTGATTCATTGAGGGTACAGGAAAGAAGCCAGATCAGTTCTTTTTTCTTTCAGCTTCTTTTTTAGCATTGAGCTGGTCACTGTTCTGACCCAGCCTTAGCAGAAGCAAGAAACAGACTCATCATGAAAAACCCCTCTTTATTTACCTCTTGTGAGTTAATTGCATTCACCCACTGAAAAGTCCAGGCAATAGTCCTTCAAGGAGTTAATGGCAGCAACAGACCTTATCAGTTCCTTACAATAATTGCAAGGCTGTGAGCTCCCAGCCGAAAGGCTGCAAATTAAGTTCTGTAAAGCAGACTTGGTGGCACGAAACACAATGAGCAAAATCTTCAGAAATACAAACTGTTGTTTCATACGACAACCACTCCCATTTCCTTCTATTTATTCCCCAGCCAGGGAGGGACCATTCAGTGTCCACATGTGCTTTACTTCCCGAGTCAACTCCTTGTCTTCCATTGTTCACCTCTCCTAACTGCTCTGCGCATACATGCATCTCGAATATGCCACAGCTGTTCTTCTTCCTCGCTCATATCAGCCTCCAAAGGCAGCTGCCTCTCCAGTGGCTGGGAAATGTCCTTTGGCCCTGGCTCTATCTCTGCGTCTGACACAGAGCATCCATCAGAGCCTTCCCCAGATTCCAGAACTGGCCCAAGTTCTTCCCCAACCTCCTCATCGTCCGAGTCTGCCACCAGTTCCGCTGGCAGCTGGCAGGCCACAACAGTCACTCTACCTCACAGAGCTGCCATTGTAGGGGGAAACTGAACACAGTCTTAAGCTCATGAAGAAAAGGCAGGATATAAACATAACAAAGAAACAAGTAAAATGATAAAACATATATCATATACCACATATCACCCTAGTGCTGAGGAAGGCAACAGTTTAATAAACCTGCTTTTAATTCTGAGATCCTAGATTGTTTGGCTGAATGGAAACTTGCAAGTAGGATGTGATCAATGTGGTATATGGTGGCTTGGTCTCCAATGATTTCCACAAGGGTTCTCCTAACTTTCCTCCTGCAACTGCCTGTACTCTCTCTTTAATGCCTGGGGATTAAATGTGCTGCTAACAGTTACTTTATCCCAGATCAGTGACCTCTTTGTCACTGATTTATCAGAAGAGGAATATTTGGGAAATTCCCTTCCTTCGTATCTCTAAAAGTTAGATATCTTTGCTAGAATGTGCACCACTGGCTCATTAAGAATTTTAAATCTTTATTGCATTTAACAATATAAAAAACCTAGATAGATCTGAGGGAAAAAATAAGAAGAAAGGAAAGAAGAATGAATAATTGCTTTATGGAGAACCTGATCCCTGTCAGTTGTTCCTTCCAGCCCAGGAACTTATAGAAAAGCATATATCCAAACACACAGCCTGGAGAAGAGTCCACAAATTAAATTAAAACACAAACTCTACTGCAACTAGCTTTACTAATCTGAGCTGGCTGTCCAAATTCACTACATTTCATTTGATTCACTATTGACTATGGCTTTGTTCTTAGCCATTCCTATTTGGGATTAAGTAACCATGAGCAGGTGAAACAGAGATAGGTTTCAGCAGGTTCTGACCAGTTCTGGAGAACCGGTAGTGGAAATTTTGAGTAGTTTGGAGAACCGGTAAATACCACCTCTGACTGACCCCACTCCCATCTATTCTCTGCCTCCCGAGTCCCAGCTGATCAGGAGGAAATGGAGATTTTGCAGTAACCTTCCCCTGGAGGGAATGGAGATTTTCCAGTATCCTTCCTCTGCCATGCCAACCATACCACAGAACTGGTAGTAAAAAAATTTGAATCCCACCACTGAGGTGAAACCCAACTTTATTCCTTGACTCCAGTCTGAAAAGAAGATTTTAAGAAAGCCCTGACCCAATACAGTAACTGCAGGCTATTTAAATGGGGTGAACTTTTTAAAAAATACCCTGATTGTATCATCACTGTCTATTTTATTCTGTCACTAAATATTAAAAATCAAACAGAATCCAGTCTTCAAGAGAATATTTGTACATATCAGCAGCTGCAGTTTTGTTTTACTCTTTTTTCGAGAGGCACTGTATCAATGGGATGGGTAGCACAGAAATTTAATAAATAATAAGCAAATAAATATAATTTTAATATATATTGCTATTTGATTCTATAACTTATTTTTATCATCTTATTGATGTTTTGTCTCTTAAGTTGTTAGTTATCAATAATGAAAAGATTAAAAGATAGATTTGAATAAATAGTTAAATATAAATAAATATCAAACACAAACTGACACAAAACATCCTCAATGTTTGTTTCTTTTTCTTCTCAACTCATCTGTATTGATATGTCAGCAACTTTTCTTTAACCCTTTTAGTGTGAAATCTCTTGGAATAGAAGTTTCCCACATTCACTACAAGGATCTGCATTCATATGATCTACATTCATATATAGCTTTATGGAAGAGATGCAAAAATTCTCATAGTTCATTTTATATAAGAATCAAGTGAAGACACACAAATTATTCACAATATCACTATTAGTACCCTTTTGCACCATCTGAAATTGCTCTCAAGGTTGAACTGAATACATTGAACCATGAGACAAAAATAGGTCCTGGGGAGATATTTTTTAACACTATTACGTGAAAAGCAGCCTCTGAATATTTTTCAAAATTAAAGCAATGTAAGAATAAAGCTTTTTTAACTCTCAGAGGAAGATTATGATACAACCCTACCTTTGCCCTGCTACTTTTAACTATAAACGATTATTATTAAACCCAGCTATCTCTTATAATCCTGGAAGTACTCATTTTAGATGCCCTGAAGATCAGGCAAAACCTAGTTGCATTACTATCAGTTTTTAATAATATTTAAATGTTATTAAATGAATATTAAATATTATTATTATTATTATTATTATTATTATTTAATAATATTGTGAAGATGGGGCAGAAGAAGATAGCAGACAACTCACTTGTTCTTCACCACCCCAGCAAGCCCAGAACTAATTCAGATCCGATTAGGAGTCCTTGTTCAGTATTCAAAATGTAGAACATAGAGGTTGCTGAACCAGCACTTTGAAAAGTTAATTAAATGTCAGGTTTCTTTTTAACAGATACTCCATCACTTGCTGATTGCTTTGACTGTTTCACAAGATGAAGTTTTTCAACTCTGCACATTGGGAAATACTCTTTTTCCACTCCCTGGAGCAAAGAGCACAGCATGACAAGGTACATAACAAGGCTGTACCCTACCACCATATGTTCTGCTTTTACAAAAAAGAGATCACTGACAATTTCAGAGATAATGCCTATTTCTTTAAGACTTTGGAAATTGTCTCATTCTCATTTTTAAAAAAGCAGCCTTCATTTTCAATTATTACAAACAGTGCAGACTTTTCATGTTTTGGTTCAAATAATTTGGTACTGGACTAAGAGACGTTTCAGTTTTGCATACTGGAAGAGTTTTACTGTGCCACGATTCTTACTAGGGGAGCTGGTGCTACAGGATGTGCTGTTGATGTCAGAAGATACAAATACACCCAGTTAGGAATCTGAAGAAGAGTCAGATGACAGTGACTACAAAAAAGAATAGAGTGATAAAGATGATAGGATAAAACTAGCAGCGATACACCAGGAAGTAGTAATGAAGAAACTGCAAGCAAGCCTTCTTCGAGGTTTGATTTAACAAATGGTAAATACTAATGCTTAGCAAAATCCAATAAATTGTTCATTTCTGTTTCAAAAAGAGTGGAAGGAGGGGAGCTAATGCTGGGTAGTAGTTAAGGCATTATGCCAAGAGCAGAGAGAAGTTTCCTGGGCATCTTTGGGTCAGCCACTCTCTTTCAATCCAGTTAATCTCACGGTTGTTTGTTGTAGAGAAAATTAGGAGGGAACACTACATACATTGGCTTGAACTCCTGTACAAATAGGTCCAAAATAAATCTAATAAAATAGAAAATAATTTAAAATGTTAACATTCAAATATATATATTTAAACCTTAGGTTCTAGTTACAGTGGTGCCACGGTACTTGACTACTTAAAAATTCATCGAATTTGGTACTCAACACATTTTGAAACAAAAATCTTGTCCTGATACTCATCTTTCTCCCTGTTCTCAACGGCCAAGGTAGAACTTGCTAGCGTCAGCTGCCTTGTGACTCGCTACTCCTTCTGGCCAAAAAAGGGTCATGTGGTAAGTCACATGCAATGTGCCTATAGGATGCTGAACCATTGTAAAAGTGAGCCAGTTGACAAGCCCCCAAATTGCAATTGTGTGACTAGGGAGACCATTGTAACTTTGCGGACAGGTCATAAATTACATTTATCAACACCTTTATATCTCTGAACCATCATTTAAAAAATGGTTGCAAGTTGAGGACTATCACAGAACTTATACATCACCTCAAATGGAGTATCTTTTACTACAGAATTCAATCAAACAAACAAATATAAACAATTTATACAGTCATGTGTGAATCAATTTGGAAAAGACAATGATTCTCACATGCACACAAAAGAGAGAGAAAAGTAGGAGAATGGTACAAAAAGTTTGAAATCAGTCCTTTACAAAGTATGTTATTGTGAATAAAGGCCGCTTCCCTTAAATTTTAAGTAGACAAAACTTTTTAGAAATCTTGTGTGATTATCTGAAGCCTGTCCCCAAATGTTTGTCCCCAAATGAAAAGTAATTCTTGCAGATCAGTTAGAAATGTGAAACATAAGAACTGAGCATAGACACACAAACAACTAGGGATATCCTACAAAACCCCTTTGCAAGCCTCCCTGAAAATACAGTCATTTGCTTGAGGGAGTATGTGAGTCTGCTCTCACATACATATTTTGTGATGTATCGCTTTTCAATAATTTGCACAACTATGATTCAAAAGTTATCAAATCTAATTATGGAGTACTCTGATTCTCATGACATGTATGTAAATTTCTTCCCTCACAAGTGGTATGTATTCTGATGGCAGACAGACATAGGAAGGTACAACTCTCAATCTGCTCAGACTAGAGTTAACTCCCCACACCTTCCCTAAGAGTTTCAGAGAACTCAAAAGCTTATATCTTCTATTCAGCCTTTTGATTAATCTTAATATGAATTAGAATCTACAAAAATTGTTTTATAAGTCAACCAAGATATAATGGTTTTTATGTTTATATCATATCTATTTCATAAAGAAAATACAGATAGTCCAGTTCATTTAGTGATCATTCAAAGTTACAACGGCACTGAAAAAAATGAATTATGACAGTTTTTCACACTTATGACACTATGAGCATTCCCATAGTCACCTGCTCAAAATGCAGATGTTTGGCAACTGGTTCATGTTTATAACAGTTGCAGTGTCCTGAGGTCATGAGATCACCTTTTGTGACCTTCTAACAAGCAAAGCCAATGGGGAAGCCGGATTCACTTAACAACCTTGTTACTAACTTAACAACTGCAGTGATTCATTTAACAACTGTGGCAAGAATAGTTGTAAAATGGGGCAAAACTCACTTAACAAATGTCTCACTTAACAATAGAAATTTTGGATTCAATTGTGGTTGTAAATTGAGGACTACCTGTAATCCAGGAGAATTATTAAAAAGAGAGAAAGCTATGCCATGGTTTGTCCTGAAATGTTGGATAAAAGAATAAATATATTGTAGATATAGAATATATCTACAGAATTCCTTTTTCAGATAGGTACTATAGGACAAATGTTTGAAATGGAAGCAGCTTTCTTATACACCTATGTATACCACAGAGATATTCAGATTTTCTTCTCTCACCACTAAGCAGTTTTCTAGGTTTGGAGTGAAGCAGCAATTCTCCATACTGTAAATGCTATATCTCAGAGGTTAAGTGCTGAAGGGTGAAAGACAGCATTAATGTAGACATCCTCTTTGTTAAAACATTTTATTCCTATTTAATGGAATATTGAAAAGATTTAATGGAGATAAAATAGCTAAGCTTCAAGAAGAGCCAGGATACTAAATTCATGCAGGATGACAATGTTCAGCGGTTAATTAGACACCGTTAACCTGTTTTAACAGGTGACATAAGTGGGATAAATGTGGGCAAATGCCCTTGAAATTTGTTAATATCTCTAGCCCACAAAGGCTAGTTCTTCTTCTTTCTTGTACTTATATTTCATGTAGCCGCAAGTCAGTCTACTGTAAAGGCATATAACAGAAAATGAATGTATTTCATATTGTTAAGGGAGAGAAGAAAAAAATAACACAAGGTATTATGATGAATACTGGATAAAAAGGCATGAACTGAAAAAGACTATGAGAAAAAAAAATTAGATATAAGTAGTAAAATAATCATTCTAAACCATTGGAGGTGCTAACTTTGTTTTCCTGAAATTTACTTAAGAACTAATTATTTATTTTTAGATCTCCTTAATACAAAAGGGATTTCAGGGCAGCTTCTAAGCAAGAGAAATAAAAAATACACATTTACTATCAATTCCAAATATTAGGCGCAAAATATTAGCCTGGTGACACCTTTACACAACAGCCATCTCCTAAGAAAATGTATGTAAATAGCATCATGTTATTTATTGCCTTGGCACAACCAAGTACAATATGTCACTGTCGGCTAGAAATGCTGAAAACACAGTTAAACAGCACATTCAGTTCAAAGGAAGGAAAAGAAAGTAGAATAGGCAAATAATCTATAAGGTTAAAATTAACTATGCAAACAATGTGCAGATGAGTTTTAAGGAAAGCAAAAAGCTCTATTAAGGTGGTTTTCCCACAAAACAGTCAGTTTGGGTTTCTCCTTCATCAAACTAACATACTTGGAGAGCCAATTTGGCTTAGTGGTTGAGGCACCAGAATAGAAAGCAAGAGACTGAGTTCTAGTCCCACCTGAGCCGTGAAAGCCAGCTGGATGACCTTGTGCCAGTCACTCACCTGCAGTCTAACTCACCTCACAATGTTGTTGTTGTGAGGGGGGAATAGGACAAGGAAGGTGTGTCAGATATGTTTGCTGCTTTGAGTTATTTGTAAAATTAAAGCCAGGATATAAATAAACAAAATAAAATAATACCCCAGCAATAAAGTCACATTATATTCAGTTCTATTACAGACTGGTATTTTCTGATCCTGTTTGCACAACATACTTACTTAATCAGCTATTAGTATAATGAAGCCAAACCTCCTTACTGGAATTCTGCTGGCACTCAGGCACACTGAATGAGACAGAATCACAATTTAGGAAAAGAGGAGCTTCAACTATTTTCTCCAATCTTGACTGTAATCAATGAGGAACAGAGAAATATAGGCAAGCTTCATGAGATCACCAGTCTCTTTTCATACAGGTAGTAATGGTATGAAAGGAAGATGAAAAGAGTAATGGGGAACAGACAAGCCCTGGGGCCCCAGTTTACACATAAGCTTACAATTTTCTCTACTTGTCTATCCCTGCTGTTTGCTTCCCTTGCAGCAACACCATCCTTCTCCATAACACAAGATCTTCTTAGGGAGTAGAAGATCAGCTATAATGATTCCTGCCCAAGTAACTCTCACTGACAACTAACACACACACACACCATGTGAAAACTCATAAGAAAGAAAAATTATTTCTTTCTGCAAGGAAAACGAAACTAATGAAACAGAAAAATAACAGAAAAGGAGATAAACCTGGGCATATAGAGCCCAGAAGAGGGATAAAGGGGACGTGACAGGATTGCCTTTAAACGGTTTAGAGTGCATCCTGGAGCTCTAGCACCTAGTCAGGGAATATTGTGTAAATATTTTCAGAATTTTGGCATCAGAGCTTCTGATGAGCTTTTTCCATTTGGCAGTACCCACAAAAAATCTCACTGAGGTGGATAAAGTAGCTTGATTGACTTCTACAGCCAATCGTTGTCAAAGACTTATTCAGCAGCAAATAGAACTTGACTTTTTCAATGGGTCTATGCTCTCTACTCAGAAGACTGAATAAATGGGACTGGGCAACTGCTTCACTTTGAATGGGGTAACCAATGTTTGCATGACATTGCTGAAAGGGGGATGCCATCTAACCCCAACAAAATCTGGGACTATTTTGAATTAAACTGTTATCATTAACATCTCTGATTTAATCTTTAGCTGATTGGATTTTGGTATTCACATAATGGTCCCACCCCTGACCAATTAAGCGAGTTGTACAAGCAAAGCTTTTGTTTATACTACACAAACCATCACAAGACAAATTAAATGAGCAGAGAATGGCATGGGGCATAATTCTGAGTGCCACTGAAACAAAGACTGGAATGTGTCCTTATTTCTGTGTAATGTTTGCCCCCTTCTGACTAAATTTATAATAGTATTTACTTTTCCTTTTTTCCCCTATATCTCCACTTTAAATTCCCCACTAGTGAAGTTCTGCTTTAAAAAAAGCAAAAGCAAAAACCTAATGTACCAGATAATAGGAATCACACAAATGTAAAGAAATCTCATTTTTGCTAAATATTTATCCAAGTTGCCATTTAGCTCAAAATTCTTGTTTAATTTTAAAAATCTATATAATACAGAAGGTTTACATTCAGTGAGTGACTGGAATGATACGGTTACTGTACTCTGCAAGCTTTAACAATGACTTTTAACTGAGATTCTGAATACCTGACAGTCAATACTTGAATGAACTCAGCAACAAGCAATGTTGTACTCAAGGAATCTTATCACTTTGAAAATTTCCAGAAATGAAAAGCATATGAATATATGTTCACAGAAATACACTGCTTGACTTTTTATTTCTGGAAAGTAACAAATAAAAATTTCCTCAGTGCTGCCAGTTATGAAGAATGGGACCGTCTGAGCTCTGCAGGAAGTCAGTGAGTAGAATATCAAAGATATTGAAGGTCCAAATGCAGAAGACCCATCACAGCTGAAGGGGATGTTTCCAAATAGAAGTGAATGCACTGCCTAGCCTAAACTATTTCTCTTTTATGAATGACCTGCAAAACGAAAGCTCCTTGAAGATGCCCTCTTGCTAGAAGAACAGAAAGGAAAAGAAAGTACTGATGTTCACAGAAATTCTATTTTTGAAGAAAGGATTCATCAAAGGAAAAGTAGACCCAGTTGCTAGGCTTATCATATTAAAATCCCTGCTTTTGAACAAAACTACTGACAATATTAGGGGTATACACTGATAGCCCCCTACTCAACGAATTTGGGGGGGAACAGTTTCGTCTCTAAGGCATAAACTACAATAGAACAATTTGCAAGGCCGAGGTTTTTAACTATCATGATACACAATCAGGGCAGTAATTTACTGTACATTCAAACTAAAGAATCAGGGCAGGATTCCCAATACCTAAGAGCAGGAATACTGCATTTAATCTACTTTCTAATACTTTCCAGAAAATTATTTTGGCCTATATATAGATTTCCATTTCTACTTATAAACTTCATATCTGCTAAAATTTCAAATGTCTGGCTGTTATACACTATATTTTTATTTAGGAATGAATAAAAACAGGAAATAATATACATAATCTACATAAATTACATACATATACATATACATATACATATACATATACTTATACATATACATATACATATACCTATACATACAT
>JANHZT010002399.1:33741-47767 GCA_032468215.1 Stegonotus admiraltiensis
TATATGTGTATTATGGTTTTAGCCAGGGTTTTCCTACGTAAGTCAAGCTGTTATTGAAGCCATAGTTCAGTGAAATCTCAATTCATCATTTTCTAGGCCTTACTGTCAGTTACAGGACTTAAGGGAGACTAAAATAGATCCATTTCTGACTTATTTGTCTTCATCTTATTTTATTTTATTTTATCTTATTTTATTTCTTATTTAGTCATTTGACTAAATAGTCAATTTAGTCTAAATTGACTATTTAGTCAAAATAGTCAATTTAGAATTCAAACGGACAAGCACCAGGGTATTGTCTGCTGGTGGGGAGGTGTTTTGGTCTTTTTGTACTCTTCTTGGCTTGTTGATTGTCTCCTGCACAGTATGCAGATGTTGCTTATGTCTATGTATCCATTGATGGCCAATTTGTCAGAATTCCAAGCTTTCAGAAGAATTCAAATACCTTCCCACCAGCAATCAACACCCAGATGAACATAGATTAACTCCAAAATTAACATCAAACCAATAATCATGAAGTAAATAATACTCCAGCCAAGGAACTGCTAAAGAAGCTAACAGTAAACAGCCCAACCAAAGAATTTCCAACACCACTCCCATCAACACTGACAGGCAAGCCGCTAGAATAAAAACTGAGAGCAAATCCCACTCTTTACTACCATTGATGATGTTACCTACTTTAGGTAGGTAACATCATCAATGCTAAAACTTGTGCAAGAAAACAAACAAGCCTGAGCTACAAATATTTATTGAAATAAAAAATTGGAGAAAATCACAAAATACAAAGACCTGCAAATAGAAATAGAATGACTCTGTGTCATTCTACTGGAAAAGGCTTCAGGAATCAACCTCGAGGCAAAATCCAGAGCCGGAGTCCCGGAAGCAGTTCATGACTGTGTACAATCACGTTCTGGTATCTCCAGCTTGAACTAATCATATCGGCTTTGCCGTTCCATTGCACTATTTCAGCGACATGGAGAGGGGGTGGGTGGGTCTGCTGCTTGGGTAACAGTCTATCCTCCATATTAATCTACCCAGGCCTTGGGCTCTGGAGAGACACTCCAGCTTTGCATTTAGCATTGAAACAACATGGGAAGTGGCAGTTATCGGTTATAAGTCTTGACTGTGTCAAAAAAAGCAAGGAGAATAATAATAGTAATAGGCAGTTTGGCTGCAATCCCAAAACAATTGAAGTTCCACTCGAACACCACTGGCATTAACAAAATCATCATCGGTCAATTACAAAAGTTAACTTTACTTGGAACAGCTTACATCCTGAAACAATATCCTTAACACCATCAAACAAGATCTCCCTATCCCAGGTCCTTGAGAAGGACTTGATAGGTGGATAAAAATGCCAAAGTTAGTGTAAACATCTGGCTGACTGTGTGCTGAACCACAATTTAATAAATTTGTATGCCACCCAACTTCCAATGAACCTGGGCAATCAAAGAAAGAAAGAAATTACAATTTATTTGTTTATTTTTCACATTTCTGAACTACCCATCTTCCTCAAAGAGGGAGTTTATTAGATTAAATTAATAGATGATAAAAAGATAAAAGGTGGCAAGAATGACAGACCAAGTGGAATGAAGCAAGCGGTTTCATTTTCCCTTGCCAAAGGCCTGGATGAACTTGGCATAGTTTGGCTATTTCAGTTATCTAACAATTGTAAAAGGTATAAACAAGATATAAAATTTACTAAAATGCCATTTATTTCTGCAGGATGGATCTAATCTATTCTTTAATAGATTGGAAAATGTTAACCAGTCCTTCTAAAACTTTTATGAAGAGGCACACTTCAGAATTATGCCTCTATTTGTAATACATATTGGCATGCTATTTCGTGTAGCTTGCATTCACCTTGACAATCAGTACCCTTAGTCTCAAAATTTAGTTGATTAATCTTTTCTTATTGCTATCTGGAAAACCATGCCTTTTAATAGTTTGGAATTTCTTTAGGATTTTTTAAAAAGATAGCAGAAAAAAGAAACAAAAGCTTACAGTCATCACTGTACTTTTAGGAGCACCTTAAGATGATAATGTTTCTTTTTCTTGACTCGCAAAGCCAACCAGCCTGGCAATGACAGTGAAGGAGAAGAGGACAGGAACTGGTTAACATTCCTGAAACATCTACTCTATAAAAAGAAAGCCGCAGACTGCAGCTTTACCGCCATCTTGATGTCCTTGATGAGTGCTGATGCTGTGGAGGCGGCTAGCACCAGAACAGCCCAAGAGAAGGAATGAGAGGCCAATGGAGATTTATGTGAAGAGAGTGAGATGGACAAGGTAAAATTGTCAGGAGGAGTTGTTAGAAAGTAAAATATATTGTGACAATTCCACTCCTGCCGTTCATCAATAAACTGACAGATCATTTAGTGTCAATTAGGTGTGATAGATGGACAAGTCCCCATGATCCCAGGCCAAAATTAATAGCTGGGAGGGAGAGGGTGATTGAAAATGACGTCTGACATTGAGAAGAAAGTCCTGAAGGTCCCCAAGGGGCCATTACTTGCCTCATTCCCTTGCAGATCAATGCAGGAACAAACCCAAAAACTGACACTTCAAGCCAAAACTTAATCAGACTTCCTTTTTCTCAAGTTTTGCTTCCTTACACTGCTTCCTCTCTTCTCTCTCACCCATCAAGTGAACAGAGCAACAGGTCACAATGAAAAGTCCAAAAACTCTCTTTCAACATTTAAGAGTTTAAATTCAACAATTAAAATTCAGGTTTTATAGCTATACCACAACAAACCAGTTCAACTATTTATTGTTGTTTCCCATTTAAGGAATTGGATGAAGAAATTATGTATGAACAAGCGTGTATTCATATGGAGTATTCTCCTCATTCTTCTTTATATTGAAAGATCCTGTGTGGTTAAAAATATAACCAATATCCAAATTCCACAGATGAAATATTCCTTACACTGACAATAAAATGTTTTGTTTCCATTATACCTTTAAGATCTTTTAAGATATAGAAGATAGAAAAGTATTGTTTTTATAAGTAATTAATTGTTTTGTTCAAAACCTACATTATGTTAAAAGTTGTAGGATGGACAATAATATAACTTAGAATTTGCACTACTTTAGTCAATTTATCTTCAATAATGTAATTAAAATTATCATAGTCCTTAATTGGAAAATTCAGTCTCCAGGAATTATACTTTTAGTTCCTAGATATCAGCTTTAAATGATAAACATTCCATAATTAGTTGAGTTAGGTAAGGTAAGCAGCAGCTTGGTTATCACTTAGGTGGGAGACACTACATAACCCCAGACGTAAATTAGACTAAGATTTTTTTAAAATCTGCAAGAAGGCAATAAGAAATCATTCTATACCATTGTCAAAAAAACCCACATGGATGTTTTTATGCAGTCACCAGACTTAAATGTCAGTTTTTACTTTTGTAGATGAGAACTGTATCCCAAAGCATATCCTGCCATTTAATATTCTAAGACAGGGCTCCCTAACCCAAGGGTCCATGGAACAACACCAGTCCATGGCATGCCTGAAACAGGACCATGCAAACAAGTGAAGACCCATCCACAGGATGCAGGCAGCATGTGAAACCATGCCCCCCAGCCTATTTAATTCCTGATTGGCATGCAAATAATGGAGAAACCAGAGAATCTGGAATTTTAGGAAGATTAGGAGTGAATAAACACAATCATGCAAGACACTGCTTAATAAAGTTTTCTGAAGACAATTATTTTGCTAACACAAAGATAGGTAGTATATATATCACTAGATGGACAATATCAGAATTAAACTGAATAGATAATACAGGACAGAAGATGTAAAAAGCAATCCAGTCAGTCTGGATAAATCCAAGCATAGACTATGAAATCACATAAATTATTGGTGTCAAATATATGGATTAAATTTGGTAACCTAGACAGACTAGATGCGCCAAGCAGATTTAACTTGGATTACATAGAGTAAGATTGGAAGATCAGTGTATTAGATTCAGTGATTTATATGAAAGAGAATCTGAGGAATTCTGAGGAGAGAGGAAAGAAATTGGAATAACTAAAACATAAAAAAATGCTCCCAAAATTTCAAAGAGAAAAAGATCCAAGCACCTTTCAGAACAAATTATTATAAAAGCCAAGAAAGATAGATGATGAAAGCCTTGAGCAACTAGAAAGATGTATGAGGACTGAAGACCAACTTTCAACATCAAGTAAGAAAGGATAAGGAAAAAAATCTCAATCACAAATGTTAACAAACAGAGATAAATAAAAAGAAAATGGTTATAAGATTAGAGAAAAATTTAAAATCAAAGGAATATTTATAGATTAGCTATAAGCATTCAAAAAAAGTTCCAGATGAGATATAATAGAGGCAAAAAAGGCTAAAACAAAATGGAAAAATATGTTGAAACACTTTATAAACAACATTACAAATGGCAGAAACATATGTATAGAAATCATATTCAAGAATCAGCTCCATTATAAAGTAAGGTATCAGAGGCAAAGACCAGCTGTCAAAAAGGAAACACCAGGCACGAATGAAATACTTTGAACTGTTTAAAGCTGCAGAAGAAAAGTAGTACCAGTACTCACAAATCTATATCAATAAATATGAAGTAAGTTTGTGACCTAGAGATTGGAAAAGATTAGTACAAATGGCTATACTGAAAAATATAGATGGCAAGAGAATATGCATATTGCTGAGCTATTAGACTCAATCTTCCTATGAGCAACATTTTACTTAAAATCTTAGGGGGGAAATGAATAGCTTATTTATTTATATGACTGTCCATCTAAAAAGAAGCAACTCTAGGCAGTGTACAATCATCAATAAAACAATATAAAATAATCATTATAAAAATATAAAAAGTCATATTAAAATGAAAAATGCTATTTAAAAAATTAAAACATACAAGCCACATAGAAAGAGTAAAAAGTCCATCACAATGGAGCAATTTAAGAATGCTTCCAGTTCCCTGGCCCCTGCAGATCTGGTGATATAATCAGGTCTTGAGTCTTAACCACCTCCAAAATGATGACAGGGATGAAGCTAACCTGACTTTGGGAAGGAGAATATTCCCTGCACCATGGCAGAGAAGGCCTGCTTCTGAGATCCACCAAATGTAGGTCCCTGGCAGACGGTACCCACAACATGCCTTCTCTGCCTGATCTAATGGGATAGGCTGATGTAATCATAGAGAAGTAGACCCTCAGATAACTCAGTCCCATGCCATGAAGGGCTTTAAAAGTTAAAACCAACATCTTGAATTGGACCTGGAAGCACACTGGCAGCCAATGCAGCCAATGTACCGTAGCTTGCAGAGCAGCTACTGTATATATGGATAGAGAAATAGCAAATAAATAGGGGCTTCAAACAACCAAAGGGACATAATACAAGATGAATAATGCAAAGAGTATGGGAACCTACATAGGAAATTTACCTCTTCTACTGTATATTGATTACAACAAGGCCTTTGAGTAAGTTGATAATACTAAAATGTTTATTAAGAATAACAGGTATGCTGTTATTTTTGGATATTGTTTATCAAAAATTATTTTTTTGATAAAACCACAAATATTGTAAAAACCAAGTTTGGAGAAACTGGTTCCGAGTGCAGAATGGCATAGATGCATATTATTCTCATAGCTGCTCCACTTGTGTGGTGAATATATTACATGAATGGCAAAATCAGATAAGATGACAGCTTGAATCAAAACTGGATGTCAAAATACTTAACAATTTGAGATATGCATATGACACCTCTTTTTAGCTGAACATAAAGAAGACTTAGAAGATTTCATTATAAAAACAAAAATGGGAAGTGAAAAAATGTTAATATTAAATAAGAAGACAAAGATAATGTCAACCAGCTTGGTCACAATTGACCATGATGAAGTGAAGGTACTAGATAGTTTTGTTTTCCTGGCCTTAATAATAAATAAAGATGAATAGTATGCTAGAGCAGTAAAGACATTAATCCTAGGGAGGAAGACATTGACAAACTCAGAGAGGTCATGAAAGATAAGGGCATTTCTATGATAAGAAAGATCAGAATAGTTATAGCATTGTTTTTCTATTCAAAGTGTTCATCTATGAAACAATAAAAAAGCAAAAGAGAAAGAAGATAAATATTCTCAAATTATGAATAGTTATTAAAAATAATATGGTCTACAAGAAAAACCAGTCAATCGGTCTGAATAAATAACTGATAGCTGCTTTGAAATCAGCAAACCAAAATTCATCTATTTTGAACATATGATGCAAGCGGATAATGAAAGAGGGGAAAAAATGATTAGGCTTTGGAAAGTTGAAGGAAAAAGAAGTAGAAGACAACAGAAAAAATGAATCAAGATCACTGAATGTCCTTGGAAGAGCTATGCATAATTATGGGGAACAGGGTGAAATAGAAGCTATTGTCCATACAGTCATCAGGGACTAGGCCCACTTCACTATCACAAATGGTACAGAATATTTATCTAATTTTTTTTGTCCAGCATGTGTCATGAATTGAATTATGTAGTCACATATCAACTTATGATTTGAACTTCTGTAGGATCTCTCAGATTTAACAGATGATAGTCGGAAAAAGGTCTGTTTCGGTTCTGGTGTTATATCTTTGGAACACCCTTCTCAAAAGGTCTGCCTGGCTTCTTTGTTTTTCCATAGTCAAACCCATGATAAAGATATTTTTCATTTTACTGTGCTATAAACTGCTCTTTAATCAGTGTATTATTATTCTTATCAGTGAATCTTCTGTTAGTTCTACTAATGTTTACAGATAATATTTTTAAAATTATACATTATGATTTGTTCTGTAGTTTTCACTGTAATTTATAGTATAAACCATTCTGAGACTATTTCTGGAAAGTCCAGATATGAATTTAATTATTATCAATGTTCCAACAACTACAAGTCAGCGTGGGAATGTTCATGCAAATTTCTTTGTCCCAATAATGGTGGAATTTAGTCTCATTTTCCTTTTTCTTGCTCTCTTTCTTGTGTTTTCTATGAGGCATAGACTATTTCCACTCAATATTGTTCTTCAAATTAATTATTTCTAATTTCTGTGGCCAGGAAAAGTAGTTCTTCTCCCTATAGCTTTCTTTTAGGTATCTGAACATCATGTTCTGATCAGGATGCTACCTCAAGTTTTCTGTTCTTTGGACAAAGCATTCCAAATTCCTTCAGCCTATTTTCATGGAGTATGTCTTCAAGTTCCCGTATCATCTTCATTAATTTTCTCTGAACCATCTCTAATCTGTCACTATCCTTCTGAAAATGTGATTAGAATTGTACACAGTATTCCATGTGTAGCCTCACCAATGTAGACTAGAGTGTTCACATGTTTTTTTAAAATAGAATAGAATAGAATAGAATAGAATAGAATAGAATAGAATAGAATAGAATAGAATAGAATGAGTTGGAAGGGACCTTGGAGGTCTTCTAGTCCAACCCACTGCTCAGGAATGAAACCCTATACCATTTCAGACAAACGGTTGTCCAATCTCTTCTTAAAAACTTCCAGTGTTGTTCTAACTGTCAGGAAATTTATTCTTAGTTCTAGGTTGCTTCTCTCCTTGATTAACTTCCACCCATTGCTTCTTGTCCTACCCTCAGGTGCTTTGAAGAATAGTTTGACTCCCTCTTCTTTGTGACAACCCCTGAAATATCAGAACACTGCTATCATGTCACCCCTAGTCCTTCTTTTCATTAAACTAGACATACCCAATTCCAGCAACCATTCTTTATATGTTTTTATCGTTCTTTATATGATAAACTGTACTTTATATGATCTTCCTCTGATGTGGGGTAGAACATCTAGCAGTCGTCTCTACTGACTCGTGTTCATTTTGCCAATGGTTATACCCAAGTCATGTTCAGATATGGTATTTCCAAACCATTAATTTCCCATCTGGTATGTGTGTCCTATTTTTTTCTCTTCTCCCTGTTAAAGGGCATCTTGTTCCTTCATCCCAATCTTCAAACCTATCCAAATTATGCTGTAATCTTATATAATTAGTCTTGTGAATTGATCAGACTCTTACCTGTTGTGTAATTTGTGAATGTATTGAATAGCACCCAGATTTTATTTATAAGTGTTTTGAATATCAATTTTCATAATCACTTAAAATGTGGTGACCACTTAAAATTTAAAATGTGTACTCTATTTTGAAAAAATCTGCTATGCTAGAATCCTGGAATCTAATTTTCTTACTTCCAAAGGAAGGACAAGATTTGACTTCAACCAAGAAGTATAGACTAATTTCACCATTGAATAATGATTACAAAATATTTACAGCAATATTGGCTGATTAAAGAAGATTTTACAGGACTTTATTCAGGATTATCAATGTGAATCATTACCTAAAAGACAATTAAAAAACAAAGAACTGTACTGGTTGTAATAGAAGTATTTCAACAACACAACTAAAAACAAGTAACATTTATTTTTCTTGATGCACAGAAGGCTTTTGACAATTTGAACTGGTCTTTTATGTTTAAAGTTTTGGAAAATATGGATTTTGGGGGAAAATTATTCAAGAAATCATATATATACAACCCCAAAAGCACATATTATTGTTAATGGTGACTTAACCAAATCATGTGAAATCCAGAAGGGGACAAGACAAAGATGACCTCTGCCAGCTTTGCTTTTTATTTTAGTTCTAGAAATTTTGAATAGAAACATTAGACAGTATGAGAAAATAACAGGTTTGAAAATTTAAAACAAGACTTACTAATTGAAGGCTTTTGTTGACAATTTTTTTAAAAAAAGAACCTCAGAATGGTATTGAACTTTTCATGAAGACACTAAAGAATTTTGGTGTATTAGTCAGATTAAACTAAATAAACAAAAAAACCAAAGATCTTGGCAAAATGTATGAGTATACAAGCCCAAGAGAGCCTGATGAAAAGGCAGGGTTTTAAATTGAGAAAGCAAATATTTAAGTGTTACACTGTCCAATATGAATTATATCTTGCTTTACAATAACTATTTCAAGGTATGGAAGGATATTAAAAAGGATGTATTGAGGTGGGAGAAAGTACAAATGTCATTGTTAGATAGAATTAGTGATTAAGATGAAAAGTGTAATAGTCAATATCAATCTTGACTATTGATGCACCATTCAAACAATGGAAAAAGATATTTCTAAGTCTGTGTGGCAGGACAAAAACTCAAGAATTAAATATATATTGCTGCAAGATGCCAAAAGGACAGGTGGATTTGGTCTACCAGATTTAAAATCATAGTTTGGTGTTTGTCATTTGGTATAATGAAAAGATTGGATGTCTCTGAAGAATAGGGGCTTATTAAAGTTGGAAGGGCATGATCTGAGGTTTAAGTGGCACTGCTATTTATATTACGGCAAAGTCAAGGTTAACATAGTTTTTCAAAAATATTTTGTTAGGAGTGCCATAATGAGGATCTAGAATAGATATAAAGCAAGATATCCTCAAATTCTTTTAAGGTAAACCCCTCCAAAAGTTTTTTTTAAAAAAAGAAATAACTACACAAATTTGGATGACCTATGCACGTTTATTGACTTTCTCTGAAGGCGAGTCTAAATTAAAAACTAGTGAAGAACTGGAAAGGGAAGGTCACATTTGTCAATATTATGCTGATGCCCAGCTGACAGAAAGATTTAAAATGGACAAGAAGAAATTTGCTTTTATCAATGAAAAAACTGATTTTGAATTGTTATGTGCTAGTGAAGAACATATTATTGCTAAGATGTATGAACTATTATTGGAAATAATTTCTTAAAAAGTGTATGATTAAATGGGCAAAAAACTTGGGATACAACATAATACTTGATCAATGGGAAAATACTGTATATGGAGTAAAGGATTGAAAGTTACACTGAATTATAATATGAAGGATAACTTTTACAAGATGATGTATCATTGGTATTTAATAATAGACAGGTTGTCTAAGATATATAAGGGTGCCAAATATATGTTGGGAATGTAAGCAATCTAAAGGTATATTTTCTCATCTTTGGTGGACAGGAAAGGAATCTAAGAAATAGTGGGATCAAATACGTATTTTAATTCAGAGAATTCTCAAATTGTATGTACAACTGAAACTAAGTTCTGAACCGAATTCTAAGTTTGATGGATAAACAACTTGAAGCTGTTTTTATATATGATAACATCAGCAAATCTTATTTACATGCAGAGATTGAAAAACTTGCAAATATCCACAAAGAAAGAATGGATGGTGAAGTTAATGGAGTTGGCAGATATGATAACACTGACCTTTTTTCAAAAAGTTAAACCCCTTTTGGATTTTTCTGCTTCAAACTGAAAGAAATGAAATCTTAATCTCGGGATTTGATGACTAGAACTGTTTATGACTATAGAAGTATTGTCTGATATGATTTAATTTGATATGATTTGCTCTAGTTTAAAGGGTTATTATATTTTATGTTGGTATCTATACCAAAAAAAGTCAGAACTTAGTTTTTCTATAACTTATGTTCTTTCCTGTTTGAATCCCCTAATTTTGCTTTTCCCCTGCTTCACCCTTTTCCCCTTTAAACCCTCTTTCTTGTTCTCTGTATTTTTCTTAAATTTAGTAAAATTGTAAAAAATAAACCTAAATAGATCATCAATTCTATTACCATTAATCGAAGTGTTAAATAAACCTGCCCCCAAGACTGATCGCTGCATAATCCCACCACTTATTGTTTTCCAACTTGACCCAAAGCCTTTAGGACTGACTCTCTAGTATGATTGGTCAAAAAGTTTTAATCCCACTTTATTGTAATGTTTTGCAAACTACATTTTAATTTCCCTTCCAGTACTATTCTGATTGATGATTGATTGATTGATTGATTGAAATTAGATTATATCCACAACATTCCCCTTGTCCACTATATTAGCTATTGTGTCAAAAAGGGAAGCAAAATTGTCTCATGGGATTTATTTTTTACAAAGTCATGCTATCTTTTAACACTCATGACACTGTCTTCAAAATGCTTACAAATGGCCAGTTCAGAAAATATGAAACATTGATCAAATCAAGTGTCTGGTTCAAGTATTAGGTAAGTTGCACAGGATGATAATATGAAAGCTTGTATATTTGCATGTTATAAGCATCATTTTGAAAAAAAATCATATCACTATTGCTTCAACTACCCAAGCAAATATAGAGAGCAAATATATTACTCATATTTTAAGATTCTTTTTCAGGGATAGTTATACTAAAGAATAAGTTTAAAAAAATAATGTTTGTATTACAAAACATTTATGGTATACGTGTGTAAATGAACAGAAAAAAACTATATAAATTGCTACATTAATGTTATAAAAAGAGACAAAGACATGTAAAACAGAGAATATAAAAGAAATCTCTGATAGAAGCAGTATTTATTAAGTTTTTAAAAGAAGAAATTGGCAATTCTCTCATCCTATCTCATTCTGCCCTCTCATCTCTCCAACTTTCATACATTTAAATTCCTTAACACGTGAAAATAAGTGCCTCTTTACCATATGACTGGTGATTTCTTCAGCAAGCACAGGCTCCTTTCCCCCCGTGTTTTATAAATGTAATGCATGAGCTAATATAAGGAGCCATTTACCGTAAATCTGTTTATCAAAAGGTAAATGATGTCATAAAATAAGTTTCTACAATTTTCAAAACAGAACTTGAGTGCCCTCTACTGGTTCAAGAACTAATTATGCAGCTGAAATATATCTAATCAGTTCAATATATTTTGTTAAAGAGCAATATAATGAAAATGGTGAAGATACTAAGTATATAGAGAATGCAAACACACTGTACTTATTTGTTCATGTCCCTTTCATATTTATCTTGGGTTATTCTTCCTTTTTGATACACCATGATCTATCATGCCCACTATTATTCTACCAAGATGGTCCTAAAATCCCAGAGAAGGCTTTTGTGGGGTATTAAGCCTTTTAATTTCATTAACAAAGCAAGCACCCTTTCTGGAATTCCATTACTAGAATATCTTTGGATGAGAGAATATGAGCTTTTGGTGAAAACATACTCATGGTACTACCACCATTCCTTCAACATTTCTTTTATAAACATGGATTTTTCAACACTTCAATAAAGCAAATGTCAAAAGATGATGAAAGATTCTGATTCTATGCCCTCCTGGCCTGTTCAGATATCTCATTCCAGAAATTGGTAGAAAATGCCATAATGCACTGGGCAATTTGCCAGTCTCTTTGCAGACAAATATCTTCATAGCTAGACTCCAGTGGGACAGAGACATGTGAGTTGACAAACACAATGTCTTATGATTACCTTGAATTCTTCCTCATAAGATCATCTGGCACTGTTTTGAAGCTTATGACATAAATGGATGTAGACAGGTTTCTTTCTAGAATGAACTCAGTCATCAGTAGATTAAATCTATGCCCCTCCTGGCCTGTTCAGATAGCCAGAAAGGGAATGACAGTTGGGTGTAGGAGGTGGTGAATATGTCTGTGAGGAAGGGAGAGAGGGAGGGAAAGTTGCTTCTGCCTTGAATGACAAGGCGGTGATCCCCCTTCTCAAGAAACTATCATTCAATTCAGCCATTTTAGATAAATATCAACCAACTGGCAACCTTCCCTTTCTAGGAAAGGCTAAAGAAGTGATTGGGCAGCAATTACTGAGTATTCTGGATGATACGGATTATCTGGATCTCTTCCAGTTGGGATTCAGGCTTGGGAATGTTTGAGTTACACTGATCTCCAATAGGATTCTGGACTCAATTCAAGGGGCAGGTTGTTACTTAAAGTTCTTATTAGCATTAGAACCACGAACTGTAGGTGGCATCAGTTCACACAATATGAGATTGCCAAGAAGGGATGTAATGAGAACCACTCACTGAGACTGAAGAATGAATTTCTTGGTATCAGCTCCCTCACTTTGAAATATTACCCCAATATATGAAATCCATCCTTATTAATCAGAAAGGTTGTAAAAATTTCCTTCTGCAAGGTTTTTAGATGGAAAACTCTTAAGGTTGATAGCAGTTGTGAGATTTTAGTGAGTCTTAACTCGCTAAAGTACAACAGAGTCCAACCACATGCTATCATAAACTTACAACAATTGTAAGAACTGCATTATTTTATTTCCATTCAAGAAAAGTATAGTGTGGGATAGCTTTCTAAAGAAATGGCAGTGAATCTCAGAAGACCTACCTCCTAAAAGAACCAAGAGCTGACATAAATTCTGCTGTTGTAGTGCTCTCTTCCACTAGACCCCCATGACCTCAAGCTCTTCTAGAAAAATGCACGTGAGATGCACTATTGCGTTTGCACAAAACCAAAAAAGCTGAACCAACATTATAATACTCTAAAAGGTTTCCATTGCCATTTTCTAGGAAGTTGCCCAGATTACAGTAACATCATATTTTGAATGCTAGTTTATTTAAACAAAATTGTACTTACTTAGACACATTTACACCAACAAAGCCAGACCACACTCCTTCACGTATATGTGGTTTAGATGATGGACGCTTAAGAAGTAAAAAAACAATATAAAAGAAAATAAGACTCCAATTATTATTTGTCAACATTTGTATTCTACATTTGTGACCAAAGAAGGGGACTTTTATAATGGCTAATAATTATACCCAAATCAAGGGTTGTAACCTAAATGTTTTTACAGTCTAAATCAGGGGTCCCCAACCCCTGTGCCGCAAACACATTACCAAGCTGTAGCCTATTTGTAACAAGCAGCGGGTTGGCACGCACACAAGCGGCAAGCTAAGCTGCACGTGCATGTGCTGGCCTGCCGCTCGCACAGCCTGCTTCCTCTCTCCCCACCAGCCAGGGTGCCAAGCCTTAAAAGTTGGGGACTGCAGGTCTAAATGCTAGTTTAACCAACGGAGTGTTATTATATGTATTGGAAATCTGTCGAGTATGATTTCATTCATGTTTTTCTAACTTTATATTAACCTAATATTTAAAAACTTAAAAACCTTACTTTATTATTATTATTATTTATTTTATTTATATGCCTCCCTTCTCCAGAGACTCAGGGTGGCTTACAATGCGTTAAGCAATAGCCTTCATACTTCTGTATAT
>JANHZT010002399.1:55409-89986 GCA_032468215.1 Stegonotus admiraltiensis
ATCTTCAAGCTTCCAAAGTTGAGAAACGCTTGCTTAAAGGGCCCGCGGTCTTCTGGCTGGAGGATTCGAGTAGAAAGGTGCTGACCGTACAGTATTCTTTGCAATCACCCTGAAGTATTTAAGTACGTAGGTGCTAGCAAGGCACGTGTTTAAGCATTGCTCGGTCTTAAGAAGAACTACTGCAGATAGGTCTCTAAGTCAGGGATCGGTGGAAGCTCATTGAGGGCAAGCTGTGAATGTTAAGAAAACTAAGTTAAAATTAAGGTCTACATTAAAACTAAAAACTAAGAAAAGCAGACACGTGGAAAGTTTAATGCCTAAGAGGTCTGTGCGTTTGTGTTTCAGGTGGAGAAAATCTTTCACCCTGAAGCAAATGCTTGATTTTCAAGAAATCGAACCCCCAAAGAATTTCTCATATTAGAAATTTCCATACAAATAATATATTTCCATAATTTTGCCTGCTGGAGATTTATTGCACTTATATGCTAGCAAAGCAGTCACATGAATACTCTTTATTATACATTTTTGTTCATTGTTGAGCAATTTGCATAAATGTCTTTTACTATAGCATGCAGATAGTGAAGGTTGATCAATGCATTTTCTTGTAGCTCTTTCTATTACAATGGAAAATGTAATGTTAATTGGATTCATTGGGCACCAATGACTAAATCTTTATGAGAAAGGATGACTTCCTTATTTTCTAAATATTTAAATTGCTGCTTTCTATGTGCATTGTCTTCTTACACTTTATACATTTGGAGAACTGTTGTCATTGCTTTATTGTACTTTGTTTGCTATATTTTATATTTTGAATATTATTCTGTAATAGAAAATTAAAGTACATATTTAACTTTAAATCAATTAAAATACTACCTATGGATGTAAGGAATGGCATATTTCCAACAGGTATATTTTTATTCTAAGAGCCACTAAAATAAAAGTGGAAATAGGTTGTCACAGGAAGAGAAATGGCTTAAAAAATAGAAAAGTCATATTAGGTACACTTCAGCTTTAAGATTCAGATATTATTTAGCAGCTGGAAATAATTGGAAAGGGAGGATGATATACACAGTAATGCCAAAATATTCAATCCATTCTCCTTTTCCATTTTAGGAACAAGCTTCCTTGAAAACCATTCCAACAGGAGCTTCTCCTAAAAGTAAGGAGAGCACTGTCCACCAGAGGGCATTATTTGCTTCCTTGGCTACTCTTTATTCCTATTCTGCAGAGATTTATGTAATAAATAAAATTAATGAAGTGGGGCGGGGTCACGACATACAGCATAGTTCTTTTTTATTGTTAATTTGAAAGATGCTTAAGAAGAAAATCAGATGGGGGGGAAATAAAAAAAGAAATACAAAAGATGATTTTACAAATTCTAAAAATTAAATTAAAAACACGGTAATTCCAAGCCGCTTGCTAAATCAGTTCGCAACCTCACATTCCCAATACTTTACAAGCAAAGCAAAACAAAACAAAACAAAACGGGAGAGAACACCCAGCTCTTCAAAACACAGCATAATTGCTTCTCTTTTTTTTTCCTCTTCAGGGTCAGCGTCTTGTCATGACGCTGTTACAGCAACTATGAGACTGAGCTTTTCGGCGCTGTAACATTGTAATACGTTTCAAGCCATAGTTAAAAATCGGGATCTTTTATTAGAATTCAACCGATCTGCCAGGTTTACTTGGAAGAAATCATTCCACCAAGCTTTATATTTGAGTATGGCTGCGGGATCGAATCAGTTCAGTTAGTCAAAAGTCAAAAGTATTGGGGAATGATTCGAGTGCAGGATCGTACAGGTGTGCCAACACATAGATTCCACTTGTTGGCACCACGGGTGATCACGAGATCGTGGCAAAACACCAGCACACAGAAGGGGCGTTTGAGATGCTTCGGCTGTAATCGAGGCGCCTCGGGAAAACTTCCGACCAACTTTCCCTATTTTATCTCAAACCCCCGGATTTTCGGGCCCGCCATTCGGGAAAAAGAAAGAGAAAGGAAAGACGAGACAATTCGTGAGGCGAACCTTTCAGCTCCTACTGATAATTTCGTCGAAGCTCGGAAGCCGAAGCTCCCAGGCGCCCCCGCCTTCCCAGAGGCCGAAAGCGCCCCCTGAGCATTGCGCCGGACGCGGGAAGGCTGGGCTTGGAGAGAGAGCCCTCGGTTGCTCCCCCTGTGCCCGGCCCGGTCTCGAAGACGTCATGAGAGGGAGGTATAAAATTTCAAGCGAGAGAAACAGAAGCAGGCAGTGCGCCTGGCGAGAAAAGGCAGAGGAGGCGACGGCGAAAGGGGGCCGAGGGGAGCTCGGCGGCGGTCGAGAGCGGAACGGCTGGGTCTCGGCGGAAGAAAAGAGACGGCTTCTACCAGAAACTGGGCAGCCGGGCGACGGCGGACAAGCTCCGAAAGCCGGTCAGGAGGCACCGCTAGCAGCTTTGCCCGCTCGCCCGCCCGCCCGCGCCAAGCTCTGGAGCTCTTGAGAAGAACAGCCAAGGCCATTCAGGCGCGTCTCTCGAGGGGACCCGGTCTCGGCGCAGTTCCCACGGGTATGGCGAGCGACGAAGCAGCATGAATGGGCAGCCACAAGTGCGCTCTCGGCCCCTGACCCGCGCGCTCCCCGTGGAGTCTCCCCGCCGCCTGCCTCCTCCGAAGCTGCCCAGCGGCTCAGCGGGATTGGGAGCCCGGGCGAGACGGTGAAGCCGGCAGCTCGGCCCGATCTGCCCCCCTGCGCGGACGCCCTCGCCCTCATGGAGAGGAACCCCGGCGGGGCGGGGCGCCGATCCGCTTCCTCCTCTGCCTCGACGGCGGCCGTCGGTTCTTCCTAAACTCGGAGTCCAACCCGCTCCCGAGGCCGGCGGGGAGATCCTTCATGCCCCTTCTCGCCAAGTGCCAAACGGCAGGATCTGCTTGGTCGCCCGCAGCTTTCCTGCGGAGTTTCCCCGCCTCTCTTTCCCCACCTTGCGCCACGCCTGAAGATGCACTTGCGCGGGACTTTGCTGCTCCTCTCGCTCCTGAGCTTGGCCACCGTCAGCCTGTCGCTCTCCTCCTGCACGACGCTGGACCTGGAGCACATCAAGAAGAAGAGGATAGAGGCCATCCGGGGCCAAATCCTGAGCAAGTTGCGCCTAACCAGCCCTCCAGAGAGTGTGGGGCGAAGCCACGTGCCCTATCAAGTCCTGGCTCTATATAACAGCACCCGGGAACTACTAGAGGAGATGGAAGAGGAGAAGGAGGACAGCTGCTCTCAGGACAACTCGGAGTCGGAGTACTACGCCAAAGAGATCCACAAGTTTGACATGATCCAGGCTTTTCCCGAGCACAGTAAGTCCTTGTTCCTTCTGGGTTCCCGGAGAGCAATTTAAAAAGTGGGAAGAGGTGGGAGATGTTGCCTGCTGATCCTTTATTCGAGAGGGGGGCAGAAATAGAGCATCCCGTCTTGGGGATGGGAAGAGGAAGGCAAACTCACCAACCAGTTAAAAGATTGGAGTGTGGAAAAGACCTGTGACAACAGCTGAGTTCTTGTTGTCTTTAGAATTATTGAATCCTCATGTAAGCTTAGATCTGAATCCAAGGCACAGCAGTCTGTTCTCTGCAATTGCTTTGCTGTTTGTAAATTCCTGGTTGCAAAAATAAAGAGCATTTCTCTGCCAGGTCCCTTGAGAGATCTATCCTGATAAATAGTTTTCCCCCTCCCCTTTTAGGATGCAGAATCTTGTCTGGCCCAGAAGTTGGCAATTACTGTTCATTGCGGCATTGTGTATCAGTGATTGGTGAGTGCCTGCCGAGACACTGATATTTATGCAAATGGATGAGGGTATACTTGTATGCATGCACCACCAGAGCTGATTGCCTGGACATATATTAGATGCACAAGTGATTTTGCAAATATTTTTGTGTCTGTGTGAGAGTATCCATGTCTGTGTATATGAGCAAATACAAAAGACATGTGTGGATGTGTTTCCAACGTAACCCAAAATCTTTTAAGTATATGTGTTGGATGTGGAGAGAACATTTTGAATATGAGAATAAAGTGTATCTGACTTTAGAAGTGGCATACAAATTTAACTCATGGATGAAAGTTGTGCGCCAGATTTGTACAATGATTTGTTAATACCTATCTTTACCAAGCGTATTTCAGGTTTGGATCTGGTAGTGTGCTCAGATGGATTTTCTAATAATGGAAGAGTCTGAGAAAGAGGCTGTGAGTCTCTGGCCATAAGTACTTTTTCCTTGACTGCCATTAGGTGTCCTCATGGGCTCTTGAATTAACAGCAGAGCTGAGTGGGAGGTGAGACAGAAGACGTGGCCAAGTATCCTTGAGGGAGGGGTAGAAAAAGCAACAAGAGAATGGCAAGAATATATTCAAGGCTGTTGATGACTGCAGAGGCCTGGAGATAGAGTGAGTGATGAGGGTGAGAGCTTAAACAATTCAGGCTGCAATCTCTGCACCCTTTCTTGAAAGTAAGTTTTTACTAAGGAAAGTAAGGCTGGCCTTTGAGCAAACACTGATAGCCTCTTGGAAGCCTGCAGCTAGCCTCTCTGAACCCAACAGTTAAAAACATCATGTTTTTTAATGTTTATAGCCCCTCTTCCCACGGGTAGAAAAGTTTTAGCATTGGTAATAAGCAAGCTCAGCTAGCTTTTGGTGCCTTGGAATAACATCATCTCCATATCCAGCCAGTGTGAGAAGAACCAAGGATATCTACAAAGCTCAAAGGGTGTGGGGGGGGGGGAGGAGAGCAACAAAGAACATGAGTGGGTGGGAGCTATGTACTTCAGGACTGAGAGAGCAAAAAGTGTTCTGATGCTTTGAAGCCAAAATTATTTTTGAAAGACAGAGTAGATATATTAATATGTTCCATATGTGACTAGCAGTCACTGCAGATGCTGGGGAAGCTTTCTCCTACAGAGAATACATAATGTATATTCAGTCACAACTGGCGTGATAGATTTGGTTTCTGCTTTGCATGGAATGAAGTAAATCCTTCAATGATCAGCAATCAGTATGACTATTGAACCTGCACTCAGGAGCAGAGTTGGAATTATAAAGAAAATATTTGGCAAATTTCATCATTCAGCCTCTTAAACATTTCGCCAGTTCTGCAAAACTGTAAAAATCTCCTTATGCCCCCTGCTCCTTATTGTGATGGTATACCTTGATTGTCATAATAATTTTGTGGCCAGGTTATTGTTGGAAACCAAAAAAGTGCTGCTGCCTTTCCATGCAGAGCCTTGGTTTTCTTTGCACTGGGTGCAATCTCAGGTCTGACAGCATAGTCCTTACCTTGGCAACAAGGATCTAAGTTAGAAACTCAGCCTACGTATGGGCAGCTACCCTTAAAAAAAGGATAGCTTTTTTGGTGAGAAATAAATGGTGTAAATAAGCAACAGAGTTGTTTATTTACATTATCACATTATTTCTCCTCCAAGAAATTCATTAAGTTGAAAAATGTGGACATGAATAAGAGTCAGAATAATAGAGGTGGCATAGCAGCTTCTTCATAATGCTGAGGGCATTATGAAAATGATACAGAACAGAACAGATATTAAGCAAATCAGAGGAAAAGAGGATTCTGAGTGCTCTTCACAAAGGTAAACAAGAACTTCTGTACATCTTTGTACATCTGTGCTTTCTCTTGCTATGAAATAGTAGAAATATGGAACCACAGAAGATGAAAAACAATAAATGCCCTGAACCTAAATGAAATTTAAAATAATATTTCTGAGTTTCAGTGTTTCACTGTGGTAGTGTAATAACAAAAGAGGCATTTATAATAAAGTATTGCAGTACCTAGAGTGTGGCATACAATTATGCTTGCCTCATTTTTCCTCAGTGAGAGAAGTTTCAGGAGTTCATCGCTTAACGGTACCGATGTGAATTCATGTTAGGAAAATCATAAAAGGATTACAGAATTCAGTATTTGAGTTTAGTTACAAATATAACTAAACCCCCCATCATTTAATTGCAATGTTTCACATTCTGTTCTGAAAAAGAAGTAACCAGTAGAACAAGATGCTTCTATAACTTACTCTGTTCAGCCAACTTACTGATTTTCTTGCAGTGAAAGCCACTGCGGTCTCAAAAGTTGCTTCTATTGTTCCTGTGCCGACTTAGATTACATCAGCCTTAGCTGAAAGAAGGCCCTGCTGCCCTGTTTGGAAGGTATGGTGGGGATCCAATTATTGAAAGTAATCAGTCAACAAACTCTTTAACAGAAGATATTGCTTGAAGCTTGCCACCACCTTTAAAATTCTGCTCCATTCACATCTCCTTATGCAGTCCTATTTTGAGGCCCATTTCCCTGAACAAATACCACTTGAAGGATAAAAAAAATACCTTCTGCATCCTTAGCCAATACGGTTATATTAAATGGGATCATAGCAGTTTTAGTTCAATAAAGTTTGCACTTTATAGTTACTTATTCAATTCTTTTCCTGATCCATATAGACACTATCTGAACAAATTGTGCAGCAGCCTAAGAATGTTGTTATTCAGGAGATAAATGAAAACACAAGGAAGAGTTGCTTAAAATGTTATTTGAGAAATAACATGAAATATATGTTCTGTTTCTGTTCCTTGCTACAAATTGGCAAGGAATTTGGTGGAAACTTGCAATGCTCTACATAACAGACAGCAAAACAATTAATGGATATAACATATACCTTTCACAAGTTTTCAAATATCGCAACTGGAAAAAAAGTAATCCATGAATGACCTTTGGGATTCCTATGTCTACCAAGCTGCAATAAATGATGAGATGACGATGCAGATGTCTCCGTACATTTGCATCGTACTTTGACTAAACTGTTCCATAAAAATATATGATCCGTGCCAATAGCAACAATTGTCTGAAGCACATCTTAAGGTGCAGAGAAAGGGAAAGCAGTCAACATTTAGCTTTAGTTATAGAACAGTGATGAGCTACATTTTGTTGATGGATGGAAGAAATTGTGGATGTACTTAGACAACCAAAGTAGTGAGTGTCTACAGCCCAGTTGCATGATATTGGATGCTGCTAAGGGAACATCAGGAACAACCCAACAATCTATCCTCTACTTAACAGGGGATTTGTGATTTCCCATATCAACTCTGGCAGTTGTATTATGAATAACTGTTTTGTGAAAGTGATTACAAAATGCTCCTAAAATCCCAACTATGGCCCAACTTCCCAAAAATTATCTATTTTACAGTAGGGGAAATGATATTTAATTTGAAGTATGTCCTGGAAAGACATTTAGCCAAAGATCTCTGTGAGTTTATTCAGGATGCAAAGTCAATGTACTTGGGCAGGAAGAGAAACGTCAGGCCAAGATAAAGGCAGTAAGAGCAGAGGTTGGCTGACATCAACCCCAGACTTGACCAGGTAGGTAGAGAAGCTTACAGTGAGAAGTTGAACTGTGGACTCTCTGGGAGGGAGTGTTGTTTTGACTTGTCTCCTGGGACCAAACAATTTGCATTCCAAGGGATGCCATTGAAGTTAGATCATGATGAAGAAAGTAAGAGTGCAATTTAAGTTAACCCTGGTGAAAGCAGAGGCCTGCCTTGCTGAAATCTGGGCCATTTCTCTCCCTTGCCTGGATGATGGATTTGGTCCCATGTCTTCAAAAGTGGCCAGTATTCAACTTTTCCTTGGCTTTGACTCTCTGCCAGGTGGTGATTCAGAACAAACAGAGAGCCAAACCCACTCTCCTCCCCCAGTCCCTGCCACCCGAGGAAGTGGGGCGAGTCTTATTCCATTGAGGTTTCAGTGCTGATACAGACAATTCCGAACGGCACACACAGGAAATAGTCCTGGCTCCAAACTGTTCACCAGATAGCTGAAAGTATTTGTCTTGTTCCAGGACTTTAGCCCTGAAGAGGAAGCAAGATAGCAGAAGGAGGAAAGCTTTCGCTCCGATAGAAAAGCAGACAGTCCCACATCCTGGTTCCAAATGATGACAGGCAAAGTAGATCCTTGCACATGTACACCCTGCCTCCCCAACATTTCATCTCTAGGACAGGAGGGTATATGGCCAAAAAAAAAAAAATCCAGTGGCTCCTGTCCACATGACGCCATGTGGCAGGCTTCCCAAAGCACTACATCTTTGTTCCTTGTCAAAAGCAGCGGAGAGCACTGTGTTTTGGGGCTTGGGGGAGTAGTCTGTGCGTGTGGGCAAGGAGTTGAGGAATTAAAGACTCCATCTAGCCCTCTCCTGGTGGTCTGCTTTTTGGGCTTAAGGTGTGAAGTCAACTTCTGTGGAAAAAATACTAAAGCCTCTCTAGAGGAGACAGAGGGAGAAAAGGAAGCACAAGCAAGTAGGATATGTAAGGAAGCACTTGGGGCTGATTAACATAACCCTATTTCAATCTAAGCTTGACCTATGAATTGATATTCAATCCATTCCAGTGGTCTTGATGAATTATTTCTACCGGGAGTTGATTTTCTTGGACTTTTCAGTAGCTTTTGATTACATAGATCAAGAGGGGACAGCCTAGAGCCCCCCGAATCCCCTCTGATCGTATCACTAAATTTGAATTTCCTGCCATTTTTGAGGTGAGGGACATACAAAATTGCAATAGAAACCAAAATATGTGTGATACAGGGTTTTTAAAAAAGTGTTAATACATCTATTCTGTGACTAGTCATGGAAAAAGAAGGGAAATCACAATGCCAAATATGTCATCTGTTATCCAAGGCAGTGGTGAAATCCAGAGTGTTTTACTACCAGTTCTGTGGGCATGGCTTGATGGGTGTGGTGTGGCTTGGTGGGCGTGTGGTGTGGCTTGGTGGGCGTAAAATCCCCATTCCCTCCCCACTCCTGGGAGAAGGATATTGCAAACTCTCCATTCCCACCCCACTCTGGGGCCAGCCAGAGGGTATTTGCCAGTTGTCCGAACTACTCAAAATTCCCACTGCCGGTTCTCCGAACTGCTTAAAATTTCTGCTACCGGTTCTCCAGAACCTGTCAGAACCTGCTAGATTTCACCCCTGGTCCAAGGGCTGCCTCAAGATTGCACCAACAAAATTTGGTGGCAAACCAACTGAATAAGGGGCTTTTGATTTGGGGTTTGTTTCTTTGTTTGTTTATGAAGAAATAAGAAAAACTGACATGTGAATCTTTAAAACGATTGAACACAGCTATTTTAATTGTAAAAACAATTACCAAATTACTAATTTCCTAGTTGGTTTAGGTAAGAATCTGTTTGAAAACAATGTGTTTTTAAAATAATCTTTTGGCTTTTGATGGGCCAGCTTTAGCTGGTTATCCTTTACAGTGACTTTAAACACTTGTTCTTTATTCAGTTTAAGATTGTTCTTTATCCTGAATATATGGGGCCAAGTTATTAATATGCTTAAAGGATGATTCGTTAAAAGATGGCTATTTGAAGATAACCAACTTATTGATTTGTACTAGGCCACTGTTTCTTTTGCTCTTAAATGTTTTAATTTGTCTAAGGAACAGCATCTGAGAAGAAAGTACTTCCAAGGAGGAAAGTAATATGTTAACTCTGCCTTGAATTTTCTACCTAGATATAAAGAGTCATGTCAAACAGTGAGATGGGCAGTATATAAATTTAATAAATAAATAAATGAAATGCTTTCAATCCTGGTTGGCTTATGATCTCCCTCCTCAATGCCATCCCGGCTCATTTGTCATTTTCTTTTAGATGAGCTGCCGCTATGCCCCAAAGGAGTAACGTCCAACATGTTCCGCTTCAATGTGTCTTCAGCAGAGACAAACATCACCAACCTCTTCCGGGCAGAGTTTCGGGTCCTTCGCTTGCCAAACCTCAGCTCCAAACGTTCTGAACAGCGTATTGAACTCTTTCAGGTAATCACGCTTCCTAGCAGGGCCTCCAGGGCAGGGGTGAAATCTACTTACCTTCCCAACCGGTTCAGAAGTGCATGCACCGCGCAGAGGGTAAAAAACAGGTTACTTCCTGGTTAAAACCTGGCAGGGTGGGAGGAGCCTCGCACCACCATCGCTACTGGTTCTCCAAACCACTGGCCACCATCGCTAATGGTTCGGCCGAACCGGAAATATTTCACCCCTGCTCCAGGGTTTTTCAAGGGACTATCTGCTATTTCTAGTGTATATTTTTGCTTTCTTTTCAATCCCCCACACCCTGGTCCATGACTACTAACCTTTCCTCTCTGGCAGTGGTGGGATTCAACCAGTTCGCACCACTTCGGGAGAACCAATTGTTAACTTTGTGAGCAGTTTGATGAACTGGTTGTTGGAAGAAATCATTAGGGCAGAGAACCGGTTGTTAAATTATTTGAATCTCATCACTGCTCTCTGGTATCTGAGTTTTTTCCCCCTACAGGAGGCAGGGATGTGATGAATAATTATGAAATTATTTCATCATTTTATAGACAAGGCATGTTATGCGCTTGGGTCCCTATGCCAAATAAATCAATAACTTATCTATTACCCAGCAGTGCAAACCTAGAAAGTGACTTCTCTTGTCCTTCGTTGCAAAAAGGCACATCTTCACATCTTCCTACGTTCATCTTGAGAATGCCTGGCTAACCATATTGAAAGATCATACACACATAATGCAGCTATCTCAACCCTAATCCATAGGCCAAACCAGCTGAGCCGAACTGAAATTGAATGTGGGTTTTCCACCTTCCCCTGGAAACCAGGCTATTTGCAGTGTGCTTAGTACTTTGGCTCATACTAAGTTAATGATGCAAAGCAAAGGGATCATTCCAGCAACTATTGGCCACTTTGGGTTGGTATGGGCATGACCCCTCCCTTCTGTTCTTCACCGTACAATGTGTCAGCCGGCTGCCATGGCTGCCAATATATTGCTCAGGGATTCCTCACTGTTCAGCAAGCCAGCACAGCTGCTGACTGCTTCTGCCAGGAGAATATGGAAATGTTTCAAATCCCAGCACCCCCTGCCCCCACCTGCTGGTAGCAGCCCCCATTATCACCACATGCAACTGTCTAGCGTGGATGCCAATGCACCGTGTGGGGGAATCTCAGGGATAGACCTGTGATATGCTGATGGTAACTGGCTAATGTGAACAAGTTCTCCCCTTACAGTTTTTATTGTGTATCTAGAAAGCAAGAATATTATTGGATGGGGATATACATGGGGTAGGGATTTCTGGTAAATCAGGAGAGGAGAGCACTGAAAAGGACCTGGTTTGTGGGGGCAATAAGCTGACTTGGTATAAATGTACAAAAAGTATGAAGGCTATTGCTTAACGCATTGTAAGCTGCCCTGAGTCTCCGGAGAAGGGCGGCATATAAATCAAATGAGAAAAAAAAAATTCCCTTCCCCCAAGATCAGGTTCTAAACAAAGCTAAACCTATCACTCTACTTGTCTGCCACAACTTCCCTCCCCCACTTCACATCAAGAACAGCAACCAATGCAAACTAACCAATCCTAACCTTCACAGCAAAGACTATATGGTGCCTTTAATAGACACTTTGTAGGCACTAATAGCACAGTGTGCTTTCCTTGAATATTCCAAGGGCTTAACATACATATATCTCATTAATACTTTAGAATAAGATTACAGAAAATGTGGGGGCAGAGGGGATAAATATGAGGAACCCTAGAATGAAAAAAAAACATATAAAGCATAATTATAGGCTCAAGGAAGGTTTAACATAAACCTAAGTGCTGTAACCTAAAATAATTTTCTTTACTTTTTATTGTAATGTTATAAATCTTGACGTTGTATAATGTTGTATAATTTCAATGTAGATTTCAGTGCAGTAATGTTTATATCATATGATTAAAAATTATTAACATTCTATTATTTTAAAAGTTCAAAGTAGTAAAAAACATAAAATAAAATGATTCTATCAGTATTACCATTTAGTATGTCAGAGTTACAAAGTTGAGTATTATATAAGATTAAAAAAAAAAGAATCACTGCAATTCACATCAAAGTATTAGCTATAGGACAACTTCAGTTTTAATTACAATGCCGGGGGGGGGGCAAAAACGGGACCCGCGGAGGGTTTGGAAGTCCAAGATCAGGCCCGTTTTTAGCCTGCAGAGTGCTCTGGATGCTGGGGAGGGCAAAAATGGGACATGCAGAGGGTTTGGTAGGCCAAAAACAGGCCCGTATTCGCTCTATAAGACACAGACATTTTCATCCACTTTTGGGGGTGTGTGGAAAGTGTGTCTTATAGTCTGAAAAATACGGTACTTAAAATGAAGTTCTCCATTACATTGTTAGTTTATGTATGTGTACATAGTATGTACATTTCTCTTCAGATTATGACCACTCATCCAGTGGCTGTTCAAACTTGCAACAGTACTGAAGGAGAAGGATTTTTAATGGGTCCTTGGAGTTCTGTCCATTGCAGTGAGTTGCAGTTATGTGATCTCAATTTCTGATGTTCTCTGCTGACTCCCCATAAGCAGTCAATGGGAAAGCTGGCAGAAAGTTGGAAGATATATTCAAATGAGAGATCCTTGCTTCTTGGTCCTTGCTTAACACAGCAACTGATACTTATATATTAATAAAAGGAGATAAAAATAGATAAAGCAAATTGATCCAAAAATTAAAACACTTAAAAGGTAAAATACCTAAAAAGTAGAAAAACAATTGGATGAAGAAGCTTCTTGGGATGAGAAGCAAACATTTTCAAGGAAAAACCCAAGATAGTCCAGTTGACTTTTAAAAAACACCTTTGGGACAATTACTTTAGATATTAAAATATTTATTAAACAGCATTTTAAAAAGTGCCTAGAAATTGTTTATCTGGAGGATTTGCTCTTGGTGTTGTAACTTTAGACCAAACAAGGTGATAGCAGTGAATCTTCTATGGGGAGAGGCCCATAGGCAGATCACTCTATGAATAAGAAACACATAGAACAGGTGTGGGATAAAAAAAACAGACTGTCGGGGTGGTTATTGGGTGAAGAAGCCATCTTTCATTGCATTGTCAAATACCACTTCATCTTTCCCTTGCAAACTGAAGACAGACTCGGTGTCAGCTTGTTGAGCCACCTGCTTCTCAGGAACATAGTGGGCAGGGGACAGACAGGGTATGCAGCAACAAGAGTGCAGCGGGGAGCATTTGAGCCAAGCCCTTGTCTGTCTCTTGATCATGTTAACTGATTGTTCTCTAGTTGGACAACTCCCCTGGCCTAGTTTTTTTTAGTGATTATAATCCGGCAACAAAAAAAAATACTTAGCATAAGGGCACTCAGAAAGCTCTCCATTTAAATCAAAGAAATCCATTTGATTTAGTATAGCATAATGCAATCCATATGCCTATTTGAATGATTACATGCCCTCAAGTTGTTGTTGACTGTTAGCAAACACATAATAGATTTTATCCATGATGATCTGTCCCTAACCTGGTCCTTTGAGTCTTCCAATGATGCACTCATTGCCACTGTAACCGAGTCCACCATTTTGCTGCTGGTCATCTTCTTCTGTTTCCTTCCACCTTTCACAGAATTACAGCTACTGTTCTAGCTTCCAGAAAACTAGATCTTTATATAATGTGTCCAAAGTAGGATCATTTAAGATTAGTCATTTATCCTTGAGTGAGAACTTTGGGCTGATTTGTTTGATTATCTCTTTGTTTGCTTTCTTGGCTATCCATGGCATTCTCAGTGCTTTCTACCACTACAGTCCAATAGCATCAATATTCTTTTTATCCTGTTTTTTTCAAAGTCCAACTTCCTCTTCCACAGTGTTATAGACAATACTATGGGTTGCATGATTATGCTCTTTGTAGGTTCAGAGATATAATGGCACTTGAATATCTTTTCAAAATTCTTCTTGGCTGCTCTACCAAATACTAACCTGCAATGTATTTGATTGCTTGTTTGATCTTAAAATACAGAAGCTATCCACTAGTTGAATTCCTTCATTGTAAAATATGCCTATTTACCTGGGAGAAAGGCCTACTGAATAAAGATTTCCCCCGTTAACAAAGATTCCCTCTTATGACTCCCTCTTAAATGTCATCCAGGACATTTTGAAAATCTATTGTTTTCCCAAGTCTGGGGACAAGATGATCATGGAGCCCAATTTTGATTGATTTTTAGTTGAACGTCTCCTAGAGTCATTTAGGATTTGGGCAGCCTTCCAAACAGCCAAATAAATATAAGCAAATAGACATACTCCTAAGTAGAAGTGAAAGTTCATACTGTTAGTCACTTACATTATATCCAATATTGTAATCCAGATTGAGAAGTAGAACATATCAAATGGGACTGTTGTATCAGAACACTCCCATTTCCCATATCGGCTTATTCACAGCACCCTTACTGAATGGAAGATGTGTATTTGAAAGCTAGATGCCCTACTAATAATTTAGGTATTAATCCTTAAGTATTAATCCTTTGAACTATAGCTTTTGTCCATATTCCCTTTCAGTTCATGGCCAATGCTTACACAGAGCTGCTTCCAGGAAGATATAAAGTAGTTTAGGTATCTAGGCTAGTATTGTTTCAAAAATTCATAGTAATGGTATGAGAAGCTAAGCCCTTCATGTGGAGGCATAAGCATCTCTCACAATCAGGAGAATCAGGACATGGTTCTGACAAGTAGTTTTCTAGTGAAATCATGGGACAAATTGTTGTGCAACCCAGCTTCAGTCTGTAACTTCATTTGTACAGACTGAAGCTGTACTTGTATTTCATCATCCTCTATGTCAGTTTTTATGTGCATGTTTTCCTGACATATTCTATTCTTCCTTTGGTAGACGTGGCTAGAATTTGCTCAGATGAATCACATTAGACGTTTTACATATTACAGAAAACCAGAGGGGAAAAACATAACTCAAGCATTCTTACCCAGAAGAGTTGATCTTATCAAAGGAAACCCAAGAACTGTCCTTTGTGACCTAAACAATGCCTTGTGTCATCTGTTTCTTGTAGATCCTGAAACCTGATGAGCATATTGCAAAGCAGCGGTACCTAAGTGGCCGAAATGTACTGACACGGGGCTCTCCTGAATGGCTATCTTTTGATGTCACAGAGACTGTCCGTGAATGGCTTTTTCATAGAGGTGAGTGGCATATGAAGTTATATTCCTCTCTGTTACCAAGTTACATGTGTCTTCTTAAACAGAGACATATAGGAAACCAGCCTTTCCCCACTTAATAGGCTCCATAGGTATTGGACTGCAATTTTTATTATGGCCAATAAGAGTTAAGTCCAATATATTGGGAAATTCCAGATTGGAGAAGTCTGGTGTGAATTGATTCTAGTATTATTTTTATATAAAGTTTTTTCTCATATAATTAGTAATGAGAAGCACATCATAGCATGATTTACAAGTTAGTTTGTTAGTTGCTGAGGTTCACAGGAACATTAGCATCTGGGCAGCAGCCAAAATTGAGATATAGGAAAATGATTTTAGCAGAATAGTCATCATGTGCCTGGATTGTTGGTATGACCAAATTCAGGAGACCTTTTCCCCTAACCTGTGGTGGTGGTAACCCTGAGAGCTACAAATTGACACAAGTCCTACCCTGGAGTCTTATAGCTTAATGCAGCACAGCAGTTGCTACAGAGATTAGCACTCAGCAGAGAATAATAGAACAAAACACAGGCTGTGAGATTCAGCAGCTGCAGCGAGCTCAGAAAACTGGACAGGTGCTAAAATTCAGGCTTGAACTTCAGACTATGCTTTTGGCCACAGGCAGCAGTCTCTGCCTATGACGGATATGCTTGTTACTCTCATGTTTCCTATCTCCAATAATTCTGCCAAGAATTTCAGATTCCATGACAGTTACATGCAAAGCAGTGTCCAAATATTATATGTAAACTTGGAGTATTAATTTCCCATATAAATCCTAATTGTACTACAGAAGGTTTTTTCTTGCTGGATTTTGGGTTTAGTGGTTTAGATCTCCAATAGGAAAGTTACTTGGTTGTTTCATTCATAGAATGTGGTTGGGAAAAAGTATTGTATAAAAATACAACAGCCAGTCCTCTTTCTATAAAAGTCAGATATACTGATTTCTGTGGTATTGCTCCATCCAAATAATTAAGGTTTGGAAATCTTGAAATTGGGTGTCACTGATCTCTAGACATTTTATCCACATTATTCAGGTAAATTCTCTTTTTTAACCAACAGCCCTATCTATAATAAAATAATGAGGACTTGCTAATTTCTTTGAGGAACTTAAAAGTATTTTAAGGTTCAAACTATTATGGCAAAACCCATTAAGATCCCTGTCAAAAGTTGATAGGCCAGTCCAGCCTGCTCCCAAATATTGTCATAGTACATTATAAATAACTTGTTTTTGTTGAAGGTTGAGATAATTTCAAATTAGCAATCCAGAACAGGACAGAAAACTCAATATGAAGCTACTACTGGACAGAATCTGGTATGGTTTCTACATATATAGCTCAGTTTCTCGTTCCAGTCTTTTTAATCTTGAGAGAACATTCATTCAGGATCTCCACTCTTAACAGATTTAATTAATAGAAGAAAAGAAATGAAAATTGCTGAATCATTATTTGGTTTCATGAATATTGGTTGGAAAGGGTTTTTTTTAATTCTTCATTTTCTTACAGAATCTAATCTAGGACTGGAGATTAGTGTCCATTGCCCATGTAATACTTTTCAATCCAATGGTGACATTCTGGAGAATCTGCATGAGGTGCTAGAGATCAAATTCAAAGGTAACAGAAATGAAACTGGAGGGGAAGGTAGAATAACTCACCTAAATTTGAGTATTGTTATTGCATTCATGGCCTAATCGTATTCCATTACATAGCAGTGTGTGTGTTTCTCTGTGAGCAATTGTCAGATATTTGTTTGTTTATTTACATTAGGGATAGATAATGAGCGTGGGCACTTGTATACTTACAGATTACCTTAACAGCAATCCTCTTTTCAAGGAACTCTAAGACGGGTGCTTAGAACAGGCATCTCATAGTAGAATTCTCAATGTTTTCACACAACTTTGGGGAAACCTATAATGGTTAAACTGGCATAAAACTGCTAAGTGTTATAGACATTACCTGTGTTACTGAGTTATAAATACAACTTTGTAAATCAGTGCACATCCACTTTCAAAAACTCACCTCTGCTGTGCTGCTGCAATGTGTGGGCATAGAGATTAGGAATGGTTTGTAGTATCATAGGAAGCCAGCAATTTTTGCAATCTCAGTATTAGCAAGTGCCTGGCTTTGGGTCTTCCACTATGGGCAATAGTATTCAGGAGTTTTGTATCGCCGATTTTTTTTTAGTTGTTTGGTTTTGGTTATCAGATATCATCCATTATTAAGTAATTTATCTCTTTTGGCTTGTTCAGGAACTGATGGCAATATCAAGAGATAGATTAAAATGATCTCAGTCGGCAAATTATAAAACAAATCAGTCGGCAAATTATAAAACAAATGACCTTCAGGATTTTCTTTCGGTTTTATTTATTCGGGTAAAGCCACAGTCCTTACAAAAGATAGATTTATGGATTCCAAGATTTCCTAATGCAGTTCTAAAGCAACTATTTGATGTCTCCTTTCCCCCCCTGCTTCTCAGGAATAGATGGTGAAGAGAGCCATGGCCGTGGCGATTTGGGGAGCCTGAAGAAACAAAAAGACCTACAAAATCCCCACCTGATTCTGATGATGCTGCCTCCACATCGTCTTGGAAGTTCAGCTGTGAGAAGCCAGAGAAAGAAACGAGCATTGGACACCAATTTTTGCTTTCGGTAAGCTAAGATTCCTGAACCTATCTTCTTCTGGAAATTAACCATCTTTCTGGTAAAAAATGATCTTGAAAGCAACATTGGGATGACTTTGGATAACTATGAAATTTAAAGTTAAGTGCAACTGATTAACCCCACCGGTTAAAGTACTGTCTCTGAGAACTATAATTCCTTCCCAGCTCTAAATCTTGGCAATTTATTAATCCTCACTTTAAATGTGAAATTAGTATCCAAAATCTATTCTCTGGCTGAGAGAAGAAAAATTCCACTTTGTGTAGGAAGAGCCAGGTAACCCCATTTAGAAAAAGAAAAAGCAAATTCTTTCTTTTGCATGTTTGTTTGTTTGTTTGATTCATTGCAGTGGAAAAACAAAACAATTAAAAATAATATTTGGAAAAAAAACCCACACCTACCATTAGGGTCCAGTCTCACCTTATCCTAACGCCCGGAGGAAAAGTCATCTTTTTAAGTTCTTCTGGAAGTTCAAACAGGTGGGGCCTGCCAGATCTCAGGAAGAAGGTATTCCACCGGGTGGCGTCCTCTATTGAGAAGGCACGCTTCATGGGTCCTGTTAGATGACAACATTTGAGTGAAGGGACCTGGAAAATGCCCACCTTATACAGCCTGGTGCAGCAGTTACATATCCTTGGGGAGAGGGGGTCTTGCAGATAACCAGGCCACATGCCATACAGGGCTTTAGAGGTGACAATTGTTTTGAATTGTACCTGGAAAGAAACTGGAAGCTAGAACAGTGAGTGGATCTAAGTGAGTGATGGTGCCTAAAACTTCAAACACCACTGCATCCTGAACCAATTGCAATATCCAGACAGTTTTCAAGGACGACCCTATGTAGAGTGCTTTGTAATAGTTAAGATGGGAAGTAACCAGGGCATGAGTAAGTTGTAAGGTCAAGGAATTACAAGCAAGTTGTAAGGTCAAGGAATGGAACCAAGTTTAATTTATATAAAAGCTCCCCAAACCCACCCATGGTTATCACCTTCCTCAAGCAGGAGTTGCAAATCCAGGAGACCATCCCAAATTGCACACCTGCTCTATCTGGAGGAATGCTAGCTCATCGAGAGGTGAAGATGACTTCCTTCCAGAACTAGAGGAAGGAAAAACTCCAAGCTACTGCATCTTGCTATAGATATGAGGCAGGTGCCACTAACACTTGGAAAAGTATATACCTTTGTAGCCCAAACTTGATATGCACTATCTGGATTGCAACCATACTATCATACCAGGTGCAAGAAACCAGAAATCATGGAGACAGTGACAGAAAGGAGAGAAATGTTCCTTTTAAATGATGCATTCCCAGTGATACCAGGAACCAAACAGGTTCAGTAAGGCTCAGAATAAGCTGAACTTTTTTGTGTGAGTTCTTTCACATAATTGGTGGGTTGCATTTAGCTTGATAGATGCAGGACGGCTTTATTGAAGTCTCGGGATTGTTGTTAGAGCAGGTGTCCAAAGCATGGAGTCAGGGAAACAGATGAGCTGCATGGATTAAAGGATTATCTATAGACTAAACTCTTTTCATCCTCTGCTTATTCCTAAACTGTGTCTTTTAGAATGTAATATGAAGAGGCATAACACAAGTGGAGCTGAAAAAGTTTTTTCATCCCTTGTTCATAATTCCCTTACTCTGCTGAGCAGCATTTTGGGGATCATGTATTTATTTACTCATTACAGCACCAACTATGAGGGTGTCACAGCGAGTTGACAACAATATTAGCTTGGAAATCCTGCTGTTCCCCTAAGAAGAGTACTATGCTCCTGAAATCTTCTGTCACTTATATAGGGCAGCCCCAAGGTTTGTTTTCTCTACAAAGCCAAACTGATCACTATGACTGCTTTGAAATATTTATAGCAGCTTCCCTGGTTTTTTTCTGATTAAAAGAAACAGCTCTCTCATTTCAGGCTGATTTTCATCCTCTTCTTCATCTATATGAAGTTTCATAATAAAAAAAACAACATAGAGAGGAAGAGGGCTTAGTAGATTTGCTACCGTTTCCTTCTTGCAATTTTGCTCAATTTTTTTTAAAAAAACTTCAAGCCTTAATCAGACACTGTCATAACTTTTTTTTCTGGATTATCTTCTTGTGGATACATGTATGTTCCAAGATATGGTGGTTGCCAAGCTCTCTGGTGAGTGAGTGAGTGAGTGAGTGAGTGAGTGAGTGAGTGAGTCAGTCAGTCAGTCAGTCAGTCAGTCAGTCAGTCAGTCAGTCAGTCAATGTCGTATAACTCAGTGTTAATGCAGGTGCCTACATTTATTTAAAGCAAAAGACCAAAAACATCAAAACAAAAAATAAAAATACAAAAATAGGCTCTCCTGGCCACATCTGCTGCCTGGTCGTTAAGCAGGAGCTGAGAATCCATTAGGACCTCAAAATTACATACATGTTTTTTCTGGGGAAATGCTGCTCTTGAATTAATACATTATTGAATTTGAATAAATGATTTGAGTGTATTTAATATGAGCTCCCTTTTGTTATAGGAATCAGGAGGAGAACTGCTGTGTACGTCGTCTCTACATCGATTTTCGTCAAGATCTGGGCTGGAAATGGGTGCATGAGCCAAAGGGGTACTTTGCTAACTTTTGCTCTGGGCCATGCCCCTACCTTCGTAGTGCAGATACCACACACAGCACGGTAATCAGTGTTTTAATATGAGCAAAGAACTTACAAGTTAGAGCATCTTCTCTATCTCTACATTCCCTCTCATGGATAGTTATGTTTTATGAGTTTTTGTCATTTATTGAGGTTGCAGTCTTGCACCTAGTTTCCTAGGTTCTTATTAAACTTAGTGGAGCTTGAGTTAAATATGGGCAGAAAGACAGATAATTTGTAGACAAAGTTCTTGGAGCACATAGAAACCTCACCTCCTTTAAAAAGTTTTTTAAAAGTTAAACATTTTGTTTTTAAAAGTTAAACAAGAAGCTGGTGGCATCCTAAAAAGAAAAACATTGGTTTCTAATGTAATTTTTATTTACAAGAGCACTTCTGAATACTACATAAGGTCTACAGATCAGTTTTCCCCAGCCTTCACACCCTCAGGTTGCGTGGAGTACAACTCCCTGCTCAATCAGCCATGGCTCTGCTGGTTGAAAAATGATGAGAATTAAAGACTAAGGTCAGAAAAATACCTGTTGAAGAGGACTGCCATCATCGTTCACAGAAAATAAAAATGGGGTAGAAAGTACCTTCCTTGGTAGTCTGCTTAAGTGCCCAGAAAAAAAGCAAAGAAAACTTGAGGCACTTCCTCTCTGCCATACCTTTCATCTTCATTTTTGGGTGAATTGGTGTTTTGGGGCTGCCTACATCTATCATGGCTGTTTTGTGAATAAACAAGCCTCTTTCCCATGGTGATCATTTTGCAAAACAACCACAACATGGTCTCAAAATTCTGAGCCTGTCTCCACTCCACCCCCCAAATAAACACCCTGGGAAGTTTCTTATTGCTCAAAGAATGATTTCCCCTTTTTAACTATGAATGCTGCTAAACACGGGCAAATATGTGTAGTTAAGACACACTTCAAAATCCCTGGTTGCTGAAAGAGGCAGCCATTCTGCTATGTCTGACTTTTCTTTACGGGAAATAAAAGAGTTTGCTTTGACGGGAATATTTTGGATTTGGAAAATGGCATAGAGCGTATAACATTTCCTCTCTCCAAACACTGTGGCCTCCCTCCCTCCAGTGCCACTTGGTGTCTGGTTTTTACTTTTTTTCCAAAAAAGAGTGTGAAATCCTTGTCACAGCTTTTCCAAAACTGTGTAAAGAGAGACATTCTTTAAAATGGAATTAAGATGTAGAATGAAGTATGGATCAAAGGAAGCAGCCTATAAAAACCTGAAATGTTTCATGTGTTTTTAATTAGTTCTACACAAAGGAATGGAGTAAAAATAGCATTCGCTAACTCTCAGATCAGTCTTATTCCGGAGGCCTTCATTGCCCACTGAAGTTTAGTTGCAGATGCACCTGATGATCCCCCTCCCTCTCCCCAATCCATGGATAGTTTTCTGACAGCTCTGATGTGCGTGATGCCTAGTGTGATGACAATTGCATTGGAAGAACCTAGACAAGGAACTCCTTAATAAGCTCACACTCATCATTCCCTCTCTAGTTTTTTCCAACTGAAAAATACTTATGCTCCAGATGAAAAGGAAATCAGGGAGAGATAGTTTGCAGCTATATCACTGGGCACATTTTGTTTAAACCATATCTGGTGATGACTGGCATATGATTCCATTCATTATTTTGCTCCTGGGGCTTAACTACATCTCCTTAGCCACAGTATCTGTCTTTCTTTTCCCTCTTTTAAGTCAAATTTTAGCGCAGTGTGAAGTGGCTTACTATTCTGCATTCTGCCCCAGAATTTCTGATGAGCAAAAATTAGCCCTAGCCCTGAGTTCTATACCTTGTTTGCTTTCTATCCATTTTTTGGGCCTTGGGCCAATAAAAATATTATTTTCTATAAAATAAATGTAATAAGGGTTTGCTGAAAAGGATCTTCCCCTCTCTTGCAACAGTTATGGAAGTCAATAGTTAAACCATTGTGGTTGTTAATGCCTGTTGTAAGTATTTATATGGCAAAGTACTGTAATAACTATTAGCTTGGGCTATAGAGGAGAATTTCCATGATGGGAGACAACTATCAGCATGGATAGGAAACACCCAATGAAGCACTGTAGCAGTTGTTCAATCAGAGTGTTGTCTATGCTGCAATTATTGTGAATGTAGAATGCAGCATTTTAAACAGATCTGTTTATCATTTGGTTGTGCATATTTTAAAATCTGCAAGATAAGAAATCCCTGACTCAGTTTAGAAATTATACTAAATCAGTTTTTTAACCTCATATGCTACAATTGACAACATTCACAGTAAATGATAAATCGTAAAACATAATCCTGTGGCTGGATTCATAAAAACACACTAAGAATCAAACATATTATAGCTTAGTATATTGTGAAAACTCAATGTCAACTCAGTGTCTAGTACTAAATGGGGTCTAAGGAGGGGGTATACTTCCTCTACTTGGCAGTTCTATGGTAGTACGTAATAAACAGCAGTCTGTCTCAACCTAGAAAATTTGGAGCTTACAAACTATTTTCATAATTATTTTCTGTATACAATATTTTGTGAGGAGAGGAATCGATAGTATAATTTGATGGGCCATGAAGACGACTTGCTGTATCTGGACATACTACACACCCTGAGCTTGAAAAATAGACAAATACTAGTATTCCTCAGTTGTCTTCCGATCTTGTCTATAGCAATATGTAGAATGAAGCAAAGCAAATATCTCACTTGGACTTGTAGAGAACTGAAACAGTTGGGAGGTGAATGTTGATACTTGAGGAGGACTGGATTAAATCCAGTATGATTTCGAAAAGCTGGCCAAAGTAAGTTGATTTTTTTCAGCTGTTTTTCTTGAAACTCTTAGCAAGACTGTAAGCCGGTTACACCCAGTTTACTTATTTATTTTTAAAGAGAAGAATATGCTAAAGAACTATATTTGCTAAGAAAAGAGGTTTGGGTGTTACGCAACTTACTTAGCTGCTCCAGATGAAAAATCATTTGATCAGTAAATTGTTCAATATATTGACCCAGTGGTTGAGCTGAGGTAGAAGCTGTAAATGTTGGATTTTTGAAATATGCTTCCTGCCCAACATTAATTCTAGCAACTGGCAAGTGCTAGCTAAGATCCTCATATACTTCTTGGTTGTTTTTCCAGGTTCTTGGTTTATACAATACTCTGAATCCTGAAGCATCTGCTTCCCCCTGTTGTGTTCCTCAGGATCTGGATCCCCTAACTATCTTGTATTACGTTGGAAGGACCCCAAAAGTGGAACAGCTGTCTAACATGGTTGTGAAATCTTGCAAATGCAGCTGAAAAGGACCTAGTGCAATTCCCAGCTCAGAAACGGCAACCACTACCCTTGATCCCAGAGTAAAACTCAATCCTAAACCTATTTCTGCCTTCCTGATTTTATCACCTTGTTTCCTTATGAAGGTTTTTTTTCTTTCTCCATGTATGGATATTTGAGGAAATGGACACAATGCAAGCTAGATTTTTAATGGATAAAAGCCACCAAATAAGGGATTTTCCCAAGAAAGAAATCATGAGCAGAGCTGGAGCATGCAGAGCATATAGAAAAACTAGACTTCTTTGCCCATCACTAATTGTTTCATCGAGCTCAACCTTTTTTGCAAGAGGAGGATGGCTGGTTTCCTTTTAACTGGACATATTTTATTAGCACCCATACCATAATGGAAGTCATTATTCTGCAGACAGTGAGCACAGGAAATTTGTGGTCCAAATATGAATCTTCTTCTCTTCTCTGTTTTCTCTTTCCTCTTGGAACACCTGCTGGAGGGCTTCTGCCACAGCGGTTGGCTATGTCCCTCTAACCCAACCCCGTTCTTTGGTATCTTCAAAGAATCTTGAGGCTGTTGTGGTGGTTGAGATCTTCTTTTAAAAAAAATCTGCCCATCTTGTACAAGGACTTAGCCTAGGCCACACCTGCCAAAATTTTATACAAAATGTTAATCTCAATATTGTAAAAAAAATAAATATTTTTCTTTTGGATATTAGAATTTTATGTTCAAGAAAGTTGTTTCCGTATGGAAAGGAACAGATACTTCTACAGCTGTGGAAGAACCCACACAGGTCATTCTATAGCACTTATTGCAGCAAGAAGCCACCCTTGATTAAAACCACATTTTCAGTGACTGAGAGTCATGAAGGAAATGGCAACGCTGAAATGAGATTTGCACAAGCCAATGGGACCAATTTGGTTCAGTTGTTGTTTCACTCTTCATTTGGTGGTGTTGGATTAATGTTTTAATTTTCCTAATTTGTTTTTAAAGATGTGTTAAACCTGTGACTGAACTTGTAATACTTATATTATTTTGAACTAGCCCCACTTTAAAAAAAAAAAGGAAAAACCATTCCATTGTTATTTGCCATTTATGTTCTCAAGGGATTGACTTGCAGACAAACCAAAATTATTATTAGTTTTTTCCAGAAAGTAGATTGACCAATCTAGATAACCTTGAGAGACATGTAGCAGGATGAAGGGTTGGTTTCAGTTGTTATGAACAGACGTTAACATAAGTATCACAGTGAAACGGGTAGCTCTCTGGTCTCCTTAAGGCCCTAACAACTAAAAAGAGCCCACACTTTTAAAATAACAGTTGTTTTAGTTGCTTAAGCAAAGGAATCAGGCATATTCAAAAAGCATTACTTTGGTCAACCTGACTGCTGACACATTCTCCCTATTGCTTACATGTCAGTTTCACATAGCAATAGCACTTAAGACTTATATGCCACTTCACAGTGCTTTTACAGCCCTCTCTAAGGGGTTTACAGAGTCAGCCTATTGCTCCCAACAATCTGGGTCCTCATTTTACTGACCTGGGAAGGATGGAAGGCTGAGTCAACCTTGAACCTGAGATTCGAATTGCCAAATTGCAGGCAGCCGGCAGTCAGCAGAAGTAGCCTGCAGTACTGTATTCTAACTACTGCACCACCACAGCTCTTATTTAGACATTGGGTGGATAATTTTTAAATAATTAACTACAAGGATCTAGACAAGCTGAATGAGGAAACAAGTATAGGGTGGTAAGAGATTTCTTCTCTTTGCCCAATCACTGTGGCTCTGTTCTAACTCCTCTGTAGCCTGGAAGTAGTCACCTCATGAAGATCAGGACAATAACAAAGGTGTTTCGTCCCCTGCTCCCCCCCCCCCATTTTTGGGGTTCTAATCATTTTGGAACACTGCATCTTTACTTTAAAAGGTTTTTTTTGTTTAGATTGCTACTGAAAGAATGGTGTTGGAAGACCTGAAGGGCCTGGTTAGAGACGAAGTGTCCTAGAGAAAATCTATGTGGAATGCTAAGAGTCACATTGATTAGGTGGCACATCATCAATCAATCAATGAAAGCATAACAGATATTCCTCAAGGTGAGGAAGAATACATTTGGCTTCCAAACTACATGGAGGGAAACAGAAAACCACTCTTTTAGCACTTTTTTTTTTTTTTGCAAACAAGACAAATGGGCTATTGGGGTTTGCCAGTTCAAATGTGACATTGAATTGCATATTCCTCTTCTTTATTTCTGTTAAACCCTAGCTAGACCTCTCTCTAGCACAACCTTATTACTGTTCACTTTCTATCATGCTGTTCTAATTACTAATAAGAAACATTTTTATGAAACATGAAAAATTCCAGATACAGCAGCTGGGGTGGTGTCAATCTATCATATCAACTCTTTGGCTAAGAGCCTGTGGCAGGAAAACTGAAATTCAGATAAGAGGGTACTTCCCACTCATTGCTTAGCTTTTAGCCTTCTAATTTTTCTCTTAAGATCTCCTTGATATATAACAAGTTAAAAGTGAGGCAAGTAAATGTCCCAAGGACATACTTTACTGGGTTTTAACTTTTGTGGACAAGAGACATCTCTTGATTTCTGCAATAATCTATATAATTTTGAAATGAAATATTTATAAATAAATCACAGTACATAAATTTAATCATCTGGAATCTTTTTCTGCTCTACAGTTGCTTCTGATTAAAATAAATACAGGTGAATGCAATTTTTCCCCCAGCAAGATATATTATTCTTTTGAAAACAGCTAGATTTGGATTTCCATATGCAATTTCTGCATAATTTCATTTCCTTGCTTAAATGTCAGTCTGTTACGTAACAGCACATTCGAATATCAACAGCAGTCTTCAACAAAAGTTTTAGACTTAATTATAGAACCACCTTTACAATAAAGAATAAAACATCTCATGTTATACCTTTCTGCAACACAAAGTATCTCCAGTGCAAAATATCTCTAAAACATATATTAATAATTTTGATCAAAATTAAGAATCAGGACAAGCTGAAGAAAATTGCCAGAAGATTGCAAATATTGCCACACCCTACAAAAGATGCACTTTATTTTCCTTAATGTGGCATCTTATTTGATGCCCTCTAAGATAATGCAATAGAATGATATAATTACTGAAATGTGGAGAGATTCTACCTTCCATTCTAGAATGTATTTTATAGATAAGACAAAAGCTTAGTCTTATGCTGACAATTGATTGTGAACAACATTTAGAACTGTTTTGATGTTCAACTTCCATTATTTCTGTAGATGAACAGGAGTAGAACAAAACGAAAAAAATATCAGAAACACTGAGATGATGTTTGGCATGAAGATAGCACACATTCATAGAATTGTCTTAACATCATGAAAGTACAATTCTGGATCAGATGGCAAGGATCACAGAGTCACAACTACTTTATTAAGCAGGGCATATCTGGGGGACTTAAGGATTTTTCCTGGATGGCATCTAACAAGCTGGTTTTGATTTTCAGTTCTAGCAAGGATATATCAAGAAAATGACCTTAAGTCAGAGTACTTGAAAAAACAAATTAGTATAAGATCTTATTAGTATTTGTTTGTAAACTCCTTTTCCCCTTTTTAGCGCAAAGGCTCCAAATTCATTCAGTTTCTTGGGTCTTGTGAAATGTCAATGTAAGACACGTATGTTCAGTGTCACTGAAATAATTGGAGAGTTTGAAATTCTGATTTTAAGTTTCCTAATTAGTTTTTTCCTAGATGTGAGAGTACCTGGACACAATTGGAATCATTTTATTTAGAAGCCTTGAAGCAAAATCGGGGGAAACAAAATGGTGTTCAGTAGCACTCAAAAGCTGTTACTCTCAGCTGACATTTGCTATTTAACCAGCACTGAAGTTGAACTACTTCTCCTTATCTTGTCCACTAACGTAACAAAATCCACATATATGGATCAAAAACCATTACTTTCTCTGTGAAGTTCAAAATAAACAGAACTCCTTGACAAGATGGAGTAGCTGAGATATGCACAGAGCCACAAGTAAACCTCAGAAATGAAGCTAGAAAGCCATCTTGGTGAAAATAAAAATAAAAACAAATAAAACTACAGCAAGTGGAGAAACAGGCTCACAGTTCAAAAACAAAAAAAAACATTTCCCCCATAAAAAGAAGCCCCCCTGAAAACAGTCCTGCGTGTATGCATGATGTACCTCTACCTATTTTCCATCACTGCCTCATTCAATGTAGGTTTTGTCACTCCTCCACTACCCTAAATATTAATCCTGGCCACCTGCCATACACATGAATCCTGAGATACCCACTTAAAAATTATGCATAGGACATACTTCTTGCAAGCAAAACATCTGAATACAGAAAAAGATCAAATTGCAATGGTAAAGTTCTGTGTTTGCTTTCCAAATCTTTCAAAAGTTGAATTACTGATAAATAAATGAAAAACATTTAGTGTGTTAAATGAAGCTATAATGATAACCGATGAAGCACCTTTGTTCAGATTCACCATCTAAAGTAACAATTTCTATGAAAGGGCTGAGTCTTGGAAATACAAGTTATTAGAATATCAACTTATGAAATGTAAAGAAATGTGAGGAAGAACATAGTACAAGAAAAAAAAGCTGGAATAAATTTTCAAATAATTGTGTAGAATAAATTATAAGTTAAACGAACAAAATGATTGACTTTATTCACAGACTGAGAATTTTTATGGCTTCTTGCCAACATTGAGAGAGCATCCAGCACAAGTGTCTATAATCAGTCATCATTTTATTCACATGTGTTAACTGTAGTCATGTTGTGCAAATTGTGTCCACCATCTAGTAGAGAAACTTCATCATGCTCAGGGGAAGCCGAAATGTCTAACTGGAAAGAGAAATCTGGGCCCGGTATACATAATATAGACACAGCTCAGAACTTCTATCTTATGAGCCATAACCACAATTTAAAGGCTATCTGGTAGAAGATGTGATATAAAACATAAAGGAAACCCTGAGACTTGGCAGCAAAAGCTCCGTGGAGTAGAAACCTCATGTCAGAGCTTGAACGCTATTTCCACAAACACTCGGCTGTTTTTCTCTCCTAAGGGAAAATTCTGGAGCCTGAGACAAATCTTGTTATCAATCTGGGTGTAGCCAGGAACGTGGAATGATGAACAGTCATTCCTGCTTCATCTCCTCCTTGCATGCTGAAGCACTGAACTGATTGTTTGTTCATTATTTAGGAAGAATCCTTCAAAAAATAATCACAAACAGGAGCTGAAAGAAACACACAAAAAACATACATAACAGTTTTCAAAATGTGTGCACTGACTCACAAAATGTAGAAGTTTCCCCTGATACAACTGACAAAACTGAATGGACAATCCACAAAGCTTTAATGGCTGCCATTGGAAATGCTACTGAATTTACTTCCAGTCCCTTTTTCTGGGCTTCTCATCTATCAGAGATCAGAAAAGGCTCTGCAATCATATCCTTACAAAGATTTTCGGTAACTTATATGGAAAGAAGCCCTAGTTGTTCACTACATGATATCTGGTGTGCTCCAAGTTAGACAACAATATACCTGGAAATAGTGGATGTTTGAAAATATGAACAATACATTAAAACAAACTCCTCACCTAATGTTGCTAAATGTTGCTAATACATGTTACTGAATTTGTGATATTATTTTTCAGTCTAATCAACTGCATTCAATAGTTTTATTCTTACGAAGAATGTGTGTGTGTGTGTGTGTGTGTGTGTGTGTGTGTGTGTGTGTGTATGTATATGTATATGCCCTGAGTCCTTCGGGAGAATGGCGGTATATAAATCAAATTAAATAAATAAATAAATAAATAAATAATGTATATGTATATGTATATGTATATGTATATATATTCTATCTCCAGATTATAATATTCTTATCCCCCATCTCCTTCAACAATGAGAACCTTAATAAAGATAGAAGCAAATCTGAAAATAGATGATGATTTACACTGCTTTTGTAAAATATTTCATTTAAATGCTTTTCTAACATACTTTCTAAAATCACATTAAGCTGAAAGACGTTTTATGGTTAATTGTCTCTAATGGTAGTACCAAAAGTATTTAGCAGCAATTTATCAGAAGAGACCTTGTCCTGGGCTTTTCATGAGTTTTCCAGATTTGATGAAAGACATAATGCAAAACATCTCTTGAAATTTTATCTTCTCTTTTATTAAGACAAACAACATCTATTCTGAGTTGTATTCCTTAGCAAGATTAATTAAGCTAGAAAAGCCAGGTCTGAGCTCTCCCACCTTCTCCTGCCCATTTTTACTGATAACCAGCAGGAAAGAAATGAAGCAGTGGATTGAGATTTAAAATGTACTGCAAAAGGACTGGGTTTTATTTTTCTTTGCTGAACATAATGCACCTTAAGCTCCTTATGCATTTAAATTCTTCAATGGCATATGCATGCATTCAATATTGTTGATTTAATCTCTAAATAATGTCCTATTTCTGAGGCAAAAGATACTGGCAGTATTTAGGCTGGCAGTCTTTTGGCTGGTAGAGTATAGTCTTCCTTCTTTCTGGCTCCCCCCATATCCCCCTTGCTGAGTAATTTATGTTCCATGCTGGGCTCCACTTTTCTTTAGTGTACTTTTCTGTATCATGCTCTTGTCCATTTCATGAGTTTTGTCTTGGCTTCTCCTCAACTTTTACTACTCTTCAACAGCAAACACTGCCTAGGCCTAACTTAAGTTTGCCAGCCATGACATTTTCATCAAATTTCCTTCTTCCCAAACTTTCTGTTTTTTTAAGACTTTACCTCTGCCCTGCAGAAAGAATTTCCTGTCAGAAACTAAGCTTCCTCCTACTTTCAGCTTCTCTATCATCCAACCAGAATATATTGCCTGGTTGGGTTTCTGTCTGCCTATGTCAATCAGAATAGAGCTGGAAGGGACCCTGAAAGGCCTCCAGTCCAGCCCCTGCCCAAGCAGGAGATCCTACACCATTTCAGACAAGTGTCTTCTTAAAAACCAGTGAGGAACTTCTGAAGGCAAGCAATTCCACTGGTTAATTATCCTCACTGTTAGGAAGTTTCTCCTTAATTCCAGTTTGCTTCTCTCCTTGATTAGTTTCCATCCATTGTTTCTTGTTTTGCTTTCTGGTGCTTTGAAGAATAATTTGACCCCCTCTTCTTTGTGGCAGCCCTTCAAATATTGGAATGCTGCTATCATGTCCCCCCAGTCCTTCTTTTCTCTAGACTAGCCAAACCCAAATCCTGCAACTGTTTTTCGTATGTTTTAGTCTCCTTTAATAATCTTAGTTGCTCTTCTTTGCACTTTTTCCAAAGTCTCAACATCTTTTTTGTAATGTGGTGACCAAAACTGGGTGCAGTATTCCAGGTGTGGCCTTACTAAGGCTTCATAAAGTGGTATTAATACTTCACTTGATTTTGATTCTATGCCTCTGTTTATACAACCAAGGATTGTATTAGTTTTTTTTGACTGCTGACTCATGTTTAAGTAATTGTCCACTAGGACTCCAAGGTTCCTCTCACAGTTACTGTTTTTGAGCCAGTTTTCACCTAATCTGCATCTGTACCTTTGGTTTTTCTGCCCAGGTGTAAAACCTTGCTTTTCTCCACAATAAATTTCATTTTGTTGGATAGGGCCCATTGTTCAAGTCTGTCAAGATACTTTTCGATCCTGAGCTTGTCTTCTGGGGTATTGGCTATTCCTGCCAGCTTAGTGTCATCTGCAAATTTGATGAGTTCCCCTTCTATTCCCTCATCTAAGTCATTAATTATGAAGATATTGAAGAGTACTGGGCCTAAGACGGAACCTTGTGGTACCCCACTGCTTACTTGCCTCCATGTAGATGTAGTACCATTAAGGACTACTCATTGAGTATGGTTTGTCAGCCAGTTACAAATCCATCTGGTGGTGATGCTGTCTATCCCATATTTTCCTATCTTACCAAGAAGTAGGTTATGGACTACTTTGTCAAATTTCTTGCTGAAGTCTAAATATACTGTGTCTACAACATTTCACTGGTTTATTAATATAGTCACTTTGTCAAAGAATGAAATAAGATTGGTTTGGCATGATCTGTTTTTAACAAACCCATCAGTGGTGGGTTCTAACTGGTGTTATCACTGGTTCACTTCATACACGTGCTTTGCTTGGAGAGTGCTATAAAGCACTATGAAGTGGTATAAGGGGGTCTAAATGCTATTGCTATTAAAATAAGTTTTGGTTTCATATGATGAGTGGAGTCAAAATAAATATTTGTACTTCACTCTTATATAACTTCAGTGTCACTGCATAAATTGTCGTAGGAAGACAGCCATGCTAGTGTATGGTAGCCAAAACTCAGAAAGACTCTGGCACTGATATATAAATTATAAAAAGTTTATATATATGAATAGCTATAAACATCGGTAATTGAGACCTTATTGCCCCCTTCTGTTGATTTCTGCTATGCAACAACAATTGCTTATTTAAGTTAACAAATGATACTTTCCTCTTTGCTAGGCCTACTTAATTTATAGTATTTGGATGCCCAGGAGTGTCCTGGCCCCCGAGCCCACTCACTGCCTCTTGTGCTTTTATACTCCTAAACATTCCCCACTCTCGCTTCTCTCTCTTTCATGTACATAGTTCAAGTATCTACATATAATCAAACACAGGTACATGCTGAATTATTTCCAGATGTTCAGATATTTATATCTGGCCTATGAGTAGCAAAGATATATGTAACTTCTCTTCCTTTACTCCTGTTGATATTTTGAACACAAGAGTGAACATTATACTATGAATGCAAAAAGCTTGTGAGCATCTGAGTCACTATCAGCTTGATTTCCTTTTCTCTAATATCCTCAACTGTATTACTTATTTATTTATACTCCGCCTTTATTATTTTTACACATAACTCAAGGTGGCAAACATGGTGGCCAACTCACTTTCCTCCTTCCATTTTCCCCACAACAACAAACCTGTGAGATAAGTTTGGACTGAGAGAGAATGTCTGGCCTAAGATCACTGCTTCCCAAGCACATCCAGACAGGCCTATAATCTATAATGTCTTAATCTATAGAAGCTTTAGAAAGTGTTTCCCCACTTTAAGAAGTGTAGACTTCAATTCCTTGAATACCCCAGCCAGCAATTCCCTCATTAGACTTCTCCATTGACTTTGCTTATCAAAATGACACAGAAGGTGATCAAGACTTTGCAACTGTCATAAATATGAACCAGTTGCCAAGCATCCAAATTTTGATCGCATGACCAAAGGGATGCCACAACGGTCATAAGTTGCAAAATAGTCATAAGTCACCTTTTTCAATCCTGTTGTAACTTTGAATGGTCACTAAATGAACTGTTGTAAGTTGAGGACTACCTGTATAACAGACCTAGTGGATCCTCCTCTCTCAGCTCCATGGCATAGTGCAAAAAAGGAAAATGACAAAAAAAGAAGTCAAAACCAAAGGCATAGCAGCTACAAGCTATAGGAACATCACCTATTCCTATATAGTTCCAGCTCCTGCTGCCACCTCAAATCTAAAAGCCTCCAAACCTCTGGTACAGTAAAGTTGGCAATTCCCAAATGACCATCATCAATGGAGCTTACTGAAAACTAGCAGACTTGAGTAGTCATCACCATTAAGCTGTCCCTAAAATCACATCCAACATAAGAGTTTTGCAACCAGCCGCATCCTCAGGAAGATGACTCTCCAGCCTGGACCATCCTGGGGCTGGAATTCTTGTGCTGCCATCCAGCTTATCAGCAATACTAAATTGGCTATTGCCAGCTCTCTAAGGAGCTTCTCGCACTGCTTTGCCAACTCTGATTTCAATCCACCAACTTTTCATGGCCTCCTGACTACACTCTAGCCACTCAGCAGGTCGTTCCAGAGGACTGGCTCTCTGCCAGCCTCCCAAGCCACTGCTGCTGTTTCTTGTATTGCACCAATACAAGTATTGTATTGTGAAGGTCTTCACAAGCCTCCAATTATCCCAAATACTTCAGACACTCAGATAATTGCCAAATCCTCTATATACCATTCTCCTGACATCCTAATTATCACCTGATATCTGGATTTCCAGCAACCAACACCTTACGTCTTATGCCTTATGTCCATGGAGAGAATGCATGCTAAAAATCTACACAACCACACAATCAGGTGTGACAGGAGGAAACTTGGAAGTGAACATTCTCTTGGAATTCCTGTTTTATGAAACAGTTTTCTTCCAGGAATAAGAATATTCCATTCCTTTTAATATTTCAAATCTTAGTAACACCTTGATTATTTTGTTATGCCTTTGGGAACTGAGGAGAACCACTCTACATTACCCTGGGATAAATTATGGGTAGGTGGTATCATGTTCTTACTGTATGTATCTTAAATTTTTGCATACCTAGTTCTGATACATATTTTTATTAAATTTGTTTTATATCTCTTTTACTATCATTGTCATAATCAATGTAAAGTCTTGCAAACTGCTTCGTATAGAAGCAGTATAAACAAAAAAGGGCAAAAATGATAAAAATTTGATGAAGAAATGCTTAAGCAAAGGCTGAATACATATTTATCCATATGATTTCATTTGAATTCCTGCACCAAACAAAGGATTATATTCAATCCATAGATTTTCAACTCTATGATTTTTCATGTTCAAGATGAAACATGAAGTGTCAATAAATGTAATCCATTTTTAAAAACAAAGATTAACACCAAATGAATGCAATGCTTAAATAAAAGATTAATCAATTTAGTCAAGTGATTTTGCTGCATTGATCAATTATACTGTAGCCTTAAAATGCTTAAAATCCTGGCTAAAATCCCAGCTTAAAATCCTCTAAAATCCCAGCAAAACACTTTGTAAGGTCTTTTAAAACTTTAGCTAAAATCCTAACCAATACTCTAAAGATTTTCTTTTTTGGCAACATTTCAACAAGCTCTCTAACTTGTCATCACCGGGCCCCTACTTTCAGATTAGAAGCTGTGGGTATGCTGTGAGATCAGAGTTGTCGCTTTTCTATGTTCGCTGCTGCTGATGTATGCTGGTTAGCCTGAAACTCTGTGTCCTGATTGGAGGGCA
>JANHZT010002399.1:103630-115078 GCA_032468215.1 Stegonotus admiraltiensis
ACAAGCCGGGCTGGCTTAACACATGTTTTTAATTGTTTTTAATAAGTTTGTTAATGTTTTAATTAATGGGGCCAAATATACATACATACATACATACATACATACATACATACATACATACATACAATTGGATTTTAATGTTTGTATTTATGTTTTTATTTGGCTGTACACCGCCCTGAGTCCTTTGGGAGAAGGGCGGTATATAAATTCAATAATGAATAAATAAATAAATTTGATTTGATTTGATTTGATTCAATTTGATTCGATTCTAATATATAAACTGGGAAATGGTGTGGGAAAGAAGATAAAAATCTAATTAATAGAAATATAAGTTTAATATGCATTATGAGCCCTGTCGGTAAAACAATACATATTTCAAGAATGTGGCAACCAGATAACAAGTATGGAGCATGATTCTATTTCTTTCATCATTATTAAACATTTACCATTTATTACTAAACATTTATTGCTTGAATAGTTCTTTGCTGTGTGCATGTAGTTTTGAAACATGAAGTCATGTAGACCTTAGGCCAAATCAGACAATTAATTTCTTTAGTGTTTTCTAACAAATCATCTTAATCAATGAAATCAAGCCAACACATTTGTCTAGGCCACATTTTTCTACAAATGTCAAAGACTGCTTAAGGGAGGGAAGAAAGACCTATCAAATTAGTGTTAGGCAAATTAAATCAAGATATTAAACCCAGCAACAGGTTCTCTAATTTTTTAAAAAAAGAATGTTTCTTTATTCGTGTTGAAGAAATTGTTTTCTTCAAGAATGATTGATACTAGGTTGAAAATAGTGCTATGCAGCTGTTTTAATAGCAGATATGTAAGTTACAAACTACCACACATACATACAAGCATTTCAAAGCCAGAACAAACCCTGCTTATACTCAAGAAATATTCACAAAGTTGCATGTGTGTATGCGCACTAACTTTATGAAATATGACCAAATGATTAATCTAATTTAGTAGTTTGGCCACAAGCCAATAAGAGGCACCTTCTGCCACACTCTCCCAAGCAAGAAATCTTTAGAATGTGTGTTAGAATAGATAAATATTAGGAAACCATAGCAATTTGCACAATGTTGATTCTCTGACTTATTCAAGAAATGGTCATGAATAAGTCCAAACCACAATTTACACAAATAAGAGCTCATAATATGCTGTACATGGCACCATTCAATATAATGAAATACCAAAAGGTGTCACAGGGTGCTCCCATGTGACACCTCTCCTGCGCAAGCTGCACAGGCTTCCAGTGGTCTTCCGGGTGCGCTTCAAGGTGTTGGTGACTACCTTTAAAGCGCTCCATGGCTTAGGGCCCGGTTATTTGCGAGACCGCGTACTGCCGCCAATAGCCTCCCACAGGCCGGTTCGCTCACACAGAGAGGGCCTCTTCAGGGTGCCGTCGGCCAGACAATGTCAGCTGGCGACCCCCAGGGGGACAGCCTTCTCTGTGGCGGCACCCGCTCTCTGGAACAAACTACCCCCGGGGATATGTATGATCCCAGACCTTCGGACTTTTCGTCGGGCCTTTAAGACTCATTTGTTTCATCTAGCCGGGCTGGCCTAATCCCATCTCTCGGTTTTATTTGTAATTTGATTTTAATTGGGGTGTTTTTAAATTGCGGGCCAAAATTGTTTAATTGTCTTTTAATTGATTTTTAATTTTTGTAGGCTTTGTTTTATTCTGGCTGTTCACCGCCCTGAGCCCTGTTGGAGAAGATTCTCCAACAGGGAGAAGATTCTCCCTGTTGGAGAATCAAATCAAATCAAATAAATAAATAAAAAACAAATAAAATAAAAAATCATCAACAACAAAACCCACTAACATTCAGGCAGCAGGAAAAGAACTGAAAATCTCATTTCCTATCATCATGTGAACAGAAATATAATTATCCATGTATTCCAAAGCGAAAACCATGTACAGGATTTTGATTCTCCTGCTAAAGAAGTCTCTGGTCTTTGACATCTCATTTTGCACAGAGGATTCAATGTTGATTTGGAAGTAGACAGGATAGGTCTACAAATCGTTTGAACTTTCCAATATCTCTGTGGAAATAACTGGAATTATTATTCGGGAAAGAGAGTTAGCATCTTAGCCTAGAAGACCTAAATGGAGCACACTCCGTATCTTTGACCCCCACCTTAGGAAACTCCCCCTTTATGTTGTAAACATTTAGTTGAGAGATTGCTCCTTTGAGAGTTCCTGCTCCGCAATAAAAACTAATAAATAGTATGATGGTTCAAGTTTTTGGTGGTCTGTTTCAAGGAGGGCTAAATAATCAGTGAAGGGTTTTCTCAATTAAGGTTCTCACTGTCCTAGCCAATATGATTAATGGTTGGATGTAGGAGGCTCTGTAGAGAGCCCTTCTTTCCCATTTCTGTTTTAAAGGAAGTGACAGAGATCAAATGCTGAGAACTTGGAACTGGATGAGAGGGATTTGGCTCAATGTTGATAGTTTCTTGTACTATTGCAGCTTCCTCTGCATCTGTAGTTTTCTTTTCTTTTCTTTTGTTGTTGTTAAGGGAGATCCTTGAATACAGATAGTCCTCAACAGTGGTGAAATCCTCCGCGGATTGCCACCAGTTCGCGCATGCCAAAAGCACGCTGCATGCACACATGCACAGTACACATCAAAAGCACGCTGTGCGAGCATGCACAGTACACACCAAACATGTGCTTCACGCGGAAAAAGAAGACTTCACTAGGTAAGTAGAACAGTGAGGGGGGAAACAGCTGTGCTGCGTGATTTAGCTTATAAACCACGTGGCACAGCTGATCATTGGAAATACCGGTTCAGATGAACCGGTAGCTTTTTTTTACTACCGGTTTGCCCAAACCAATAGCTTTTTAACTACCAATTCAACCGAACTGGTAGCTTTTTTTTACTACCAGTTCGCCTGGTTACAACAGCACTGAAAAAAAGGTATTTGTGACTGTTTTCACACTTACGACCATTGCAACATCTCCTTGGTCATGTGTTCAAAACTCAGATGCTTGGCAACTGGTTCGTATTTCTGACAACTACAGTATCTCTGAATCATACCTTTGGCGACTTTCTGATGAGCAAATTCAATGGGGAAGTCAGGTGCACTTAACAACGTGTTACTAATATAACAGTTGCAGTGATTCACTTGATAACTGTGGCAAGTTAGGTTTTTAAATGGGACAAAATTCACTTAACAAATTGAGAGAATTGATCAAAGTGATTCATTCCATCATCAAACAAATACATTTGAGCCAAGATACAAGAAGGTGGCAATGAACAGTATAGCTTCTCTCAATTACTTGGGGGTGGGGGTGGGGGGTTGTTGTGTCAATTCCATCTCCAAGTCTCAGGAACGTTAAAATTCCACTCAGGTTTTATCATGAGAGATCACCAAAAAAGTAATTTGTTCATTAGTTGTAAAGGGAAAAATATGAATGGATACAAAATTTGGAAGATTTCAGCGTATAAGAAAAATATCTGTATATGATATAGATATATAGAATATACGTTGTTCAAGAAAGTACAAAATATACATATATCTCTATGCATTTTTCTCTAGTAAAACTAGAAAGGAGAATCAAGTTGATAAATATTTCTTTATAGAATACTTAGTTTAGCTTCAGTTGATTGTAAAGACCACCACCAATTCAAATTATTTTGGAAGGAAATTGGAGAAAAGATTAATAGCGACTGGACAGTAATTGGAGGGTATTAGAAGAGAGGATTTCCCGAGACACATTCTTGACCAATGCACAGTGCAGGATGCTGCATCAGATAAATCTTTTTTGTCTTAGCCAGGAGATTCTTCTAACTAACATGATACTGGTATCGTATCGCCTGAGTAATAACATGGCCTACATATGCCTTGATTGACAATTTCTACTGAATTAAATTTGTTTTTTGAATGCTGTGCATTGTATCTTTAATTAAACCAGTTTGATTTGTATCTAATCTCTCAAATCTGGACCTCTCAAGTTGCTTTGAACATAATCACCGAATTTATGTGATTCCCCACTTGGTTTCATTAGGGTTTAACAGACATTAACAACAAGTAACATAATAAGACTAGTAAATGTATATCTTCACTCTCAGTGAAAATACAGCCTCCAGAATAAAATATAATAAAAAGAAAAAAATAGCATAACAGATTAGTACAATAAAAATAATCTCCCAAGGAAGGTAGCAAACAAAAAAATAGCTTCTATACCTTTCATTCATAGGGAAGGATGACCATCAAGTGGTCATTCAAACTTCCAAAGATTCAAGTACTTCAGTATTTATATGTCTGGAATTGCCAATGTTCATGTTTATTTCTTTGCACTAATACAATCCTGAGAGGATCTGACAATCTGTCAAGATTTTTAGTGTGTGTAGACGATTTTGTTTATCTCAACTTCCTCATTTGTAGGTCTGCATGGACTATCCTCCCAGAACTTCCAACTAGCAAGTCCAATACATTTTCAAACGCAACAGGCTATGTAAAGCTAATCTGTAATTCAGTTAGTAAAGAAGTAAAAATTAAAGATTTCAGAAATTACAATCTAGAATTACAATCCTAAAGATCTATCTACAAATGCCAAACACTGAATCATTTTATCATTTTCATACAAAACATGTGCTCTAAAATTGAGTTTAACATCTTTCTGTACAGCAAGCTGTATCTTAAATGCTTTAAAAACCAAAACTCTGGGGCAGGAATAATACATAGACCCTTTTCTTGGCAAAAGATGTGTTAAAAAAACTGAGCAGAAAAACAATAATTTTAAAGGCTTATTAACGAAGCAATCCAGATTCCCTCTCCTTTGCCCAGATAACCAGTTAGAGAGAGCAAGTTCTTCGTGCTAGAAGAATGTAAATCAACAACTCTTATGAATACTATCTATCTCAGATTACATGCAAGAATTATTAAAATGTATGTCATACACACTATACAAATACTCTTTGAAGATCACTGATTCATGAAGGAAAAAGAAGCAAGAAAATAAACAGAAAGAAGACTCAAACTGAAGAACAGAAGGAACCAGAAGTTCCTAAACTATGAACCACAGAAGCCAGATCCAATTCCTTCTTCTCAGCTGTTACACTAAAAATACATTTAACACATTCCTGGCATGACTTTTGTATGTGGCCTACAAAAGTAATTTCCAAAGTAAGTTATAGCAGAGTGAGCCAAAAGAACCTGAAAATAATGTAAAGAACCAAAGACAGTGAAACAAAAGGGATAAGCAAAAAACAAGGATGGTATATAAAAAGCTTGCTGTATACAGTATCAAAGAAATAAAGAATATTAACTATTTTAAAACAGTTGTTATTAAGAATTACATCATGACAGTATTTCTTTATTCTGATAGTTCAGAACCATCCCTTTTAATTGAAATATGCACTTTAGGAGATTTTCCACTTTTAACAGTGCTTGCCCAATCAGAGTTAGTGTGCACTTTGGCCATCTTCCTGGACCCATGGCTCCTACTCAAAAAGGAGGGGGGAGCCATGTCTTGGGGAGGGGGGGCGTTCTACAGGTTCCACTTCTGCACCAATTGCACCTTTTTCTGGACCAGCAGGCCCAGTTCAAGGTGACTCGTGCCTTAGTCACCTCCCAATTCTACACTGAAACATTTGTTTTATATTTAATATTTAAGTGGTACTTCAGGAAAAAAATAATATATTTAAAATGAGAAAGGGTCATAAGCATAACTATTTAGGTAAGCATCATGTTTAATTTCTTATGAAGACTTGTACTCTATTATTCAAATGACCAATTAATTCACTGTAAAATAAAATACTTCATTTTAGCGGGTAAGTGTATATTGTTTTAATTATGCACATCTAAATTAGTATCTATTATTTTCAAATGCAAAACTGTTCCTGAATTGAAAATCCATGTTAATTGATATCATGCAAGAAAAAAATTAATAGTATGAAATTTTTAATAGGAGTTGTTTACAAACTGTTCAATAAACATTCACTCACAAGGGAGTTGCCATTATTATAGTCTAAGGAACTGAGATCACTACACAGATATGCGGCCTAACGTACGAGAGCATAGGGGGGAGAAGTCTCAAATTCTGTCCTTTTTCAAACATATTATGGATAAGACCATTAAATCTATTCTAGTTTATTTAAAGTGCGGAGATATCACAACGACAACAAAATATACATTGTCAAGACAATGTATTTTGTAGTCGCAACATTTGGCTCTGAAAGCTGGACCATCAGAAAGACTGAACAAAGAAAAACTGATGTCTCTAAACTGAAGTACTGACAAAAACTGTTGAGAGAACCTTAAAATTCAAGAACAAATCCCTCAATGCTAGAGGAAGAAAAACCAGGCAATTCATTGGAAACCCTAATGATGAAGCTATAGCTGAAATATTTTGGACACATAACACAGAGAAAGCAAGAGTCACTGAAGACTACCCTGATCTTGGAAAAATTGAAGAAAATTGAAAAGGGATGACAGAAGACGAGATGGCTAGAAATGACCACTTATGGCACAAACATGAGCTTTTAAGAACTCAAGAGAAGCAGTGGTTGACAAACAATCCTGTCAAAATTTATTTATTTATTTAAGACATTTATATGGCTGCCCACCTTAGAACCAACTCTGGGCATATCCTAATCAAATGTTAAAGCAGCATAAAAACCATATTAAAACTATAAAAATGAATACATTTAAAAACAAAAACTTGACACCAAATCAAACTTCTGAAGTGCAGTCACCTAATCTTATCCAGCCCTTGGTGGGGAAAGTTTCAAAGCTTTGAGGAAGGCTAGGAATATAGAGACCTACTGAACTTTAGGGAAAGAGTGTTCCATAGGGTAGGGACTGTCACAGAAAAGGCATGCTTCCTGGCTCCCATCAAGGGCAACATTTAACGGGAGCTAAGCAGTGGTGGGTTTCAAATTTTTTAGTACCGGTTCTGTGGGCGTGGCTTGGTGGGCGTAGCAGGGGAAGGATACTGTAAAATCTCCATTCCCACCTACTCTAGGGGAAGGATACTGTAAAATCGCCATTCCCTCCCCAATCCAGGGGAAGGATACTGCAAAATCCCCATTTCCTCCTGATCAGCTGTGACTTGGGAGGCAGAGAATAGATGGGGGTGGGGCCAGTCAGAGGTGGTATTTACCGGTTCTCTGAACTACTCAAAATTTCCACTATTGGTTCTTCAGAACTGGTCAGAACCTGCTGAAACCCACCTCTGGAGCTAAGGGAAGGAACCAGGAGTGTGTCCACCCTATCTGACCTGACTGAATGAACAGAAAAACTTACACAAATTAGTTAGGTAGACATTTGTTTCTTATTCCCTAAGGTTAGTAGGAAATATAACAGCAAACTTGCTGATTACTGAGGGCAGGAATATCCAGCTATAATCCTGGTTTGTTTGTTTTTTAAACGTTTAAATCATTTCAATCTTTTATTACTCCAGGCAAAGCGAGAGCTTCTGCATTAAAGCCCTTTTCTTTAATAATGGAAACTTCAGTATTTCCTGTGCCTGAGATGTGGCAATGAGCTTTATAAGTCTACCACAGAACGTCTGTGCTGAGAGGGACTGAAAGAGGGAGCGCAGGAGATGCAAACAGAAGCTTAACAAAGGATCACTTGAAGAGAAACTCCTGAGTAATGGCTTTGCCCCAAGCCAAGAACAACATCATCTCCATGTCAGCAATTAAAAGAGCCAGGCATCATGGCCCCCTTCACACAAGTTAACTTACAAGGTTACCCAAGCAGAGTCCCCTTGCATAGACATTAAAAACATGCCTTGTATTTCTCCTTCACTAAAAGTTGGAAAGAGCTGAAAATGAAGGGAGAAGCTATATGAGCAGACCTCATAGAAGTTATCAATCTATTGAAGGTTTCTTTTTTTTTCCGCCTTAGCAGTTTTCTGTCCAAAATGTTTTAGGAAACCACAACAGGAGTTCATTTTTGGCTTTCTTCTGTACCTAATGCTCACAGTTTGGGGTAGAGGATTTTTGAAAACATAAAGCTAAGAAAGTATGCTAGAAAAACCATACATTTGCACAATAGATTCAAGTATGATCTCATAAAGAAACAAAGCAATTACTATGCCATATTTCCTTCATGGAAATAAACCATGCAGTGTTAGGCTTTAGCTAAAGTTACTATTTACCCTGTTTCCCCCAAAAGAAGACATCCCCTGATAACAAGCTGAATCGGGCTTTTGAGAGCATGGGAATAAGGCCAAGCACTGATTTCAGGGTTCAAAAAAATATAAGACAGGGTCTTATTTTCGGGGAAACATGGTATTACAAGCTAAGTAGGGCTAGCTAACATGAAGGGTAATATTGATTATTCTAGGCACAATGAAAAAAACATGCTTGTTAAAATAATTTCATGCATACTTAGTAATATATTTTCCAAGCCTATTAAAACTAAATAAAACATGAAAGAAATTAGACAGACGGCAAATATATTGGGAAAGAAAACCTATTTTTACAATAGTGATTAAGGTGTTGGATTAGGAATCAAGAGATCCAGGATCCAGTCTGCCTTTAACAAAGAAGCCCACTAGATGACTTTGGACTAGTCATGCTCTATCAGCCCAGCCTACCACATAGGGTTGCTGGTACTGGGGGGGAAAGGAAGAGGGATTACCCACTTAAGCTTCTTTGAATGAAATGCAGTATAAAAATTCTAATAAATATAACCCAAAGAAAAAAGAAATTTGGCACTATACGATACAAAATCCAATGCATCAATCAGTGCAAAAATCTACAGGGCTGTGATTTTATTTATTTATTTATTTATTAGTTAGACTTCTATACCGCTTCATAGTGCTTTACAGCCCTCTCTAAGCGGTTTACAAAGTTAGCATATAGCATATTGCATTTTTTAGCATTAGCATATTGCCCCCAACAATCTGGGTCCTCATTTTGAAAAGAAACCCCAGTTTTGTTATTTTAGTTTTTAAAACTGACCTGATTAGAAATAGTACATTAACCGGAAACGTAAATTTCTGTACAGAACTATCTGTCCCTACACCCTTCTCCTGCTTTTTGACTTCTTGTGCAACTTAGATGCTGTTAAGCTTTCTTTCTCTCTTTCCCCACTCTTTCTTTATATGCCGATATAATTACAATGCAAATCAAAATACAGGTAACCCTTGCTTAATGACCATTCATTCAGCAACCATGTGAAGCTACAATGGTGCTTACCAGTTGTAAGTTGAGGACTTACAACTGGTCCTCAAAGTTCCAGCCATCACAGCATCCTTGCAGTCATGTTATTGCAATTTGGGCACTGGGCACTTGATGATGGCAGTATCACAGTCAGATGAGCATTATTTGGTCACCTGGTGATGCAGTGGTTAGAACGCAATATTGCAGGCAAACTCTGCCCACAGCCTGGAATTTGATCCTGATAGGCCTCAAGGTTGATTCAGCCCTCCATCCTTCCGAGGTCGGTTAAATGAGGACCCAGATCGTTAGGAGCAATGTGCTGACATTGTAAACTGCCCAGAGAGCGTTGTAAAAGCACTATGGGGCAGTATATAAATCTAAGTGCTATTGCTATTGTTATTTGTGACTTTCCCTACCAGCTTTCTACAAGCAAAATTCTATAAGCAAAAACCCATGCTTGCACTGCACACCATACTTTCTCTGCCTTCTGGCCTAGTTGCAAACTACATGGGACTAGCTTAACAACCCTCAATCCTCACTTTATGAGTGCACTGCTTAGTGATGGAAGTTCCAGGCCCAAATACCATTGTTATTGCTTATATATCTAAGCAAACTTAGATAGCCCTGATTCTAATTTTTACCATATTTGGCTCAACTCCATATGGGATTATTTTTGCCTATATGTTTTCCAAATAATACGTAGCCTCATGCATGCATCTTAGTCACCTGATGCCGTGCTCGGCTGTGGTCCAAAAGTTGCCGTGACTGAAGCTTCTGTTGTTGGAGCTGCTGCAAGGCAAAATGGAGCTGATAGCTGCCGAGGCTTGGCGGGGTCTTGGGATGCACTGGTTGGCTTCCTATCAACTTACTATGTATGGTGTTCTCTGTATCCCCTTCCCAGGCGAAACTGTCAGATTGTAGCGTCCTGTAATGAAAACAGTTTCACTTAAATGTTTAGTGACAGTATAATGTCTGAAAACAAAGAAATAGCATCCCCTATTATCTTTTCTTCCCCTTGCTGACCTGAAAGTTATAAAAATGTTGCCAGTCCTACAACAAAAAAGAACATTGCCTTCACCATAGCCTGCTAATCAAAGAAAAATAAATATTATATGGGTTATACCATGAAACCTCTTTGGTAAGGAGATTTTTGTGCTTATCATGTATTCCTGTTTTTTAGGGATGTAGGAAATAACTCATTACTCTTTGAGTCAGGAGGCAGTGTCTACTGCAGCTTTGTTTGTAGTTTATCTAGGGATCATTACCAAGGAAATTTAATTTTTGAAATGTTAGCAGCTGAATGTATTGTAGGATTTGACAGTATATCAAATTATGATACACACCCAAATTCTGCTCCTTAATACCTGGAAAAAGTTCAGAAATGTATGAATAAGTGTTAGCGGAGATTCTCAATCATTCAGGTCATGGTTGTCCCAAAGGTGCTTTTCGAAAAGGCAGCTGGAATTTCTTGGTTTTTTCTTTGAAAACATTTTGCTTTTCATCCATGATCATATACTAAAAATGTATTGTATTCTAGGAGGTCTCAAGAACAAGAAACTGTTCAGATTTCTGGATTGTAAATTTACTCAGACACGTTTTCATATTCCATATTCCTGCCAGATGTTCTACCGTAGCTGATCCCCGTTTGTCTGCTGTGGCTCAGAATATACAGGCCTATTATTGTAGAAATCATTATATTATCCCTGACCTTGTAATATAGTTTTGCTGAGGAAGTATTTCTGCAGACAAATACACATTGGTTCTTCTAGAATGTCTGAAATAGGCATTTTTTTAATAATTCAAGCCAACTGATGCTTCCTTTGTTTAAGCTCCAAGTGCTTAAAGTATTCTTCTTGAACATGCCTGTCCAATAGTTTGGATACCCTCAAGGATAACCTAAAGTGATCTTCTTGGCAACTGCTTCTCTTCCAACCATTATATTAATTTGGGGATCTGTTATTCAGCTTGTGAGGCTACCATGCAATTGCCTTATATAGTAGAATGACATACCATACCTGTATTAAATTAGTATCAAGATATGATGTCTGACATGTTAAAACGTTAACTTAATCAGCTTCCCCCAAAGAATCTGTTTCACAGTTGAAAAAGACATGGAATATGACAGTGTTTTACGTAAAATAAAGAGCCATTTTTTGTTTGGAAATTACTGAGTTTTTCAGTAAGTTGTTATATCAAGGGGTGTGTGTGTGTGTGTGTTTTTTGTTTTTGCTTTGATTTGTTGGAAGAAATATCCTTCTGGGTTCTGCTCCAAGTGGGGAAACAGACACTGGAAACATGGAGACTGCTTGGA
>JANHZT010002399.1:124645-137912 GCA_032468215.1 Stegonotus admiraltiensis
GGTGGGCCAAAAGATTTTAATTGTTTTATTGTTGTTTTTAACCTCTGTACTACTGTTTTTTGTTTGTGCCTGTTCACTGCCCTGAGTCCCCTCGGGGAGAAGGGCGGTATATAAATATAAACAAACAAATAAATAAATAAATAGCTTTTCAGTATATACCTCTTGTTTTTCTTCTGCAGGAATTTTCCCCCCACTCCCACAATATTTCCTTTGCGAATGAGAAAGAATTCCTCATCAATACTAATCACCATGTTAGGAAGTACCAGCCTTCTCTATTAGCATGACAGAGAAGAGATGGTTTAACTAAGTTCAAGCAAGAATGGTTCCCTTACATACAATATATCACACAGCAAGGCAGATTTAGCTGTCAGGAATGTAGTTTTGAGAGAGAATCTGACAACAAGTAGGAATATTTGATGTAAAGTTCAAATATCTAAACCATGGGTGTCAACTTCACATCGTCATGTGACATATTGGGACTTTTTTCCCCTTTGTTAAAGTGGGCATGGGTGTGGCCAGCACGTGACACATCTGGCCTACAGGCCAGGAGTTTGACAGCCCTGATCTAAACCATGGTCCATGGTTGCAGATGCAAATGCAGATGCAAATGAAAGAAAAAGGGAGGGTGTAATCCATGTTTTCTTTTCTCACTGTGGTTTTTATTTTTTAATTTAATACTGTTTTCTTTGCATTCCAATATTTTCTTTTTTAACACTATATGTATTTGAATAGTTTAATAATACATGTTTTTTTTAAAAAAGAATAAATAGTGTTTCTTTTCTTTGTCCTTTCTGCAACTACCTTATGTTCCCTGATTCTTCTTCCAAGGAAGGATCCTGTTCAATATTTAGCAATAATCCAATCATAATTTATCTATATTGGCCTATAAACAATGCTTCAAATTTAATGTTATTAAATGTTGCAAAGGTCCTGTCACAAAAGTAGTTTTCTTCTCACCAGTAGAGATATTGGAGAGACCTAAAGAAATGCATGTTTCAGGGGTTTTTTTTATCTCTAAAGTAAAAAGCCACCCTGGAGGCAGAAAGGCATAATAGAATTTCAAATAATAGTCATAAGGATGATGATGTGAAAGCAAACTGTAATGTTATGCAAATGTAAAAGATTAATAAAAGCCAGGTACATATAATGGTTGTACATTTAAAAAAAATGAAGGTTAAGAACTTCAGCATATGCTATAGACAGACAGACCAACAGATAATTTAGATATTATATACAGGGGCAGAGTATTTCTCATTTAGATGACTATAAACCTGATTAATATTTACTACATAAACTATTTATTTTCTTCTGTTCAATCACATCTGATTCTCAGAGATTGCCTTGACAAGTCCCTGCAGGTTTTTTGGCAAGGTTTTTCAGAAGTGGTTGGTCATTGCTTCCTTGCTAGGGCTGAAGAAAGAGGCTGGCCCAAGATCAACCAGTTGGCTTTTGTGCCTAAGTCAGGACTAGAACTCAGTCTTCTGGTTTCTAGCCTGAAGCTTCACGACTGCACCAAACTGGGTCTCTGAACAAATATTTTAATAGCATGTAAATTTTTGAATATTTCTGATTTTAAAGATTATAAAAACTAGCAAAACAAATAGTACCAGTATAAAATTGTATTACATCAAGAGACTGAAAATAAGTGCTCAAGATCATATTCCCACAGATCTTTTTAAAAGGAGGTACTTGTGATATCTGCCGTTGTTCAGGTATAACAAAAGAAAGGTGAGATTGGATATAGTGGGCTGAGCTGGTGGGAATAAAGCAACTCAAAGTGGTTTTTTTTTTTAAGGTGGGACTCCTGTCACAAAAAAAGCTTATTGACAAATTACAAATAGGTTTTTCCAGAAATCTATTGGACATAGAGGCAACAAGTGAACTGAAGTTGGAGAAAATATATGGATTACAATATAATGTCCCCTGGTTTGCTGCATCCAGTTCATTATAAATGCTTGCAAATAAGATGTACATTGACCAGGTGCCAGACATTTGAGAATGAAATGTGGCAATTTAGGGCAGAGTTGGTTGTTGAGAGCATTATACAAAGTAGATGACAGTATTCCCTTGATATCAACATACAGATAACTGTAATAAGATTTAGTAGCTCTCGTTTTAAAGTAAGATACTGATAATAAATTCTAATATGAAACCTTTAAACTTTTATAAGTCCTGGTGACCACATGGTCCAGAAACAAAGGTCTTACTGTGAAAAGATGAATGATATGTCTTTGAAAGCAATACAGAGAAATATATTCACTAAACTGTAGAGTGAGCATATTTTATTACAGTTCTTTTGGCAAATGTCCATGGTCATTTTATCCAAAGTTCTTTGTTTATTTAACTAAAGTAATACCTTCATTTATAACTGAGGATAACGAATGGAAAAACCACAACCTACAGTTTACTACAGAGCAGCTTAGCTCTCTCTTCAGATAGCATGATTTTTTTTATGCTACTTGCATCAACAATGCCAAATCTAAACTCATAATATTGAATAATATAGCAGAAGAGTCTGTGTACAAGGGGAAAAAGTTGCAAGTAGGGGCATGCTCTAAGTAGATAGCTTCAAAAATTAACTGCCTTTTCCTAGAATTTTCAGGGTCTGTAATGCTTTAATAGATATAAAGCTAGTGTTTAACAGAATTATCTTTTTAGAATGGATTTGCTCATTGTCCATATAGAAGAAGTAACAGGTACTCAGCCAAGTATCTTGGCTGCCATGTTGCCAAGAGGTCAGGACACAGTTCTAGCCTGTAGCTTCCTATTCCCCTTACAAATGCAGAGCCAGGACAGGACAGAGACCACAGTGCTTCCTAAGCTTTGATACTGCAGGCTCTTTGTATGGCTACAGCTTATATGCCTCTCTTCTTCTTTTCCCTGTGGAAAACAACAGAATTGCAATTTCGCAAAATTAATCAAAAACACAGGCATTTTCAAATAACCAGGGTTGTTTTTTTCTTCCTTAATTCAGAACTCTTTAAATAGCATGAAATATACTGGTTTCCCATATTCTCTTCTACCTGGAATATGACTCTGGATCAAGTTATTATATACTGTATAAACAGGAACACTTAAATTATCATTCATTCATTCATTCATTCATTCATTCATTCATTCATTCAGGTCTTTCCTCCAATCCTCTCAAAGTAATTTTTGGTTTATGCTGGAACTTTGTGGATGTTTGCCTATAAGCTGAAGAATAAACAACTGCACCACCAATATAGTTCAATATAGTCCAAGTTCACAAGTTACAGGTTAAAATGTTCTTTTCACCATATTCAATTAAACGTATGACATATTGGCCAAATATGTTTCAAATATCAAACCTAGCTCAAGGTATACATTAATTATAGCAATAGTCTATAGTTTTGAAACACACAAGGTCCCTTTTTGGGAATGTATGAGAATAAAACATAAGAATTCTATTTATATCTATGAAATAAACAGAAGGTTATGCCGGTCTTAAAATGTTGGGGGGAGGAAAATCTCATGGGCAGTTTATTAATTTATTACAGTTAATCACAGGTTTTTTTACAGTTTTTTTAATATTACAGTTATTAATATTAGCATGGAATATATATATTTATTTCATTCATTTTATCTGGAGCATAATTTCCTTTAACCAGAATCTCAACAAAAGTTTAGCAGCCTCATTGTATCTTTACTGTGGAAGAAAATACTTGTTACAATATACACACATTCTTGTATGAGTCTCATATGCACATTTTTAAAAATCATCTATTTAGTTCTGGCCTTAGAAAATTTTTGCTCTAGAAGTATTTAATATTTAATAGTGTGACTTTATTCTAATATGGCAATGTAGCTTTCATTTATCAATAAGTTGTCAGTTCCTGGCCTTGTGCAAGGAATATATAGGAAGGTTTAGAACAGATTGTGAGATAGCACCAATGTGTGCATACACACAGGAAAAAGCCAGGCATCTGAACCATGCCCTGACAGTTCAACTCAGAAGGAAGGGTTGGGCTGGAAAACATAAAACTATAAATTCCAGCCAAATTGTCTGAGGCACTCCTTTCCAAATCACTTGAATAAACAGCCAAAGCTTCTGACCAACCATTTTATAATTCATCTCTGGAAGACAACCATTTTGGACGTCAGAACAAGAAGCACTAAGCAACCAGCTTTCTCAAATTTCTATACAGCATAATTATATAGTTTAGTCGGGTCTAATCAAGACTTGGGAATAAATATCCAGAACTTTAACTCTGCTAAGGATTTAATGGCTAACTTAAGTCCACTTTTAAGTCCACTTTTGATATCCATTACAAAATCTCAAGACTGTTTTTCTGAGTTTTGTCCTTCACAATACATACATAAATACATCTGCAAGGATGGGAAAGTTAGAGTTGATAATTATTGGGTCAAGCAAGAAATAATAAAAAAAATATTATTTTGCTCTTAGCTGTTACACACATGCGTGCACACACAGAGACATATATTTGCTCTATGAACAAAACCATGCATGTATGGAGAAAAACGTTTGGAAGTGTAAGTTATTTAGAGTAGGTAAACTGCTTTGGTGAAAAGGATTAAGGCATCAAATCAGTAATGCCTTCATTTGATTACTGACTATAATTTTTTTTAATATAGCAAGATTGAGTGATCAGCCAGACATTCTTTGGCATAGCATAGAGTCTGGTACTTATTCAAAACATCTTACACTACACAATAATGAATATGTATAAGGAATATTTATTAACAGAATGAACTAGCCTCCACAAACACATATTAGTAGGCTTCATAGTTTCTTAAGAGTATCGATACCATGCAAAGTGGCAATTGGAACCGAGAGTAGATTATATGCCTACAGATATAATCAAGACACTTGTGTACAAAAACTTCACATTTAAAAAAGCAATAATGTTTCATGATTTCTGACTTAATTTAGAAGTTGGCTGAGCAAATGTTTGTAATGTGACTTTCTTCAAATATCTGCCTCCTTTCTTCTTTTCTGTATCCCTTCACACCAATGTCATCTGCTCTAAGACCTTCCATGCCAACACTGTCTTAAAAAGCAAATTCTAAGCAGCAACAGCTGAACTATTATATACAAGGGAAACACTTCAATTATATGAAGCAACTGCCAATCTAGAAGAGTCAAGGAATTATGAGTTCTTTTTTCCTCCCATTTCTTTTCATGATTTTTGGAGCAAATGATCAATAAATCCATTTTTGAAGATGTTAGAACACCCAACAAAACCAACAAAAAGTAGATAAATTCTTGAAAATCTTTACCTTCCTTGCAAACACAGAGAAATTATGATATAGCAGTGATTGCAACACTGACAATTTCTGTTCTACCATAGAACCAGGGGTGAAATCTAAAATTTGTTACTACCGGTTCTGTGGGCGTGGCTTGGTGGGGGGGGGAATGTGACTGGGTGGGTATGGCCAATTTTTTTTAAAACCATTTTTTCTACAACCTCTTCAGCCAAGAGTTCCCTGATCAGGGAACTCAGCTTGGATTGTCAGAACATTTAAAAGAAAACAAGGGTTTTTTTCTTTTAAATGCCTTTGACGAGCCACGCGATCATCAGAGGCTTTTTTTTAATTTTTAAAAGCATTTTTTCAGCCAAAGTTGTAGAAAAAATGCTTTTAAAAGTAAAAAAAAGGCCTCTGATTGTGCTGCTCAGCTGGGCATGGGGATTTTTGCTACCAGTTCCCCGAACCACCCGCCTCCATCACTACAGGATCGGGCGATCTGGTCCGAACCGGGAACATTTCACCCCTGCATAGAACAAACTAAAAATTTTAATTTTAATTTATTCAATGTAGGTACTGCTTGACTCCAAACTGATTCTAGCCATGTAAAATAAAACCAACAGACTAAAAACAGATTAAAATAATTATGAAAAATCAATAAACCTTCCCCGTCCATTTTCGCTCACCTGGCTGATTGGGGTCATACTGTTCTGATACTGTAAAGCAAAGGAAAGCTGAAGTAAAATCATAAGCACAATTGCAGTCATTTGATTTTCCACATTGTGACTGCTTCATTTAATCACCAAGTTGATAGTCCCAATTGTTGTTGCTAAGTAAGAACTACCTGTATTTATACAACGGCATCATAGGAGACAGAGCACATTTCAGTTTCCTCTCTGATCCAACTGAAGACCTTTATTGCTCTAAACCAGGGCTGTCAAACGTGTGTCATCATGACGTCGTCACATCAGGACTTTTTTCCCCTTCACTAAACTGGGCGTGGGCATGGCCAGTGCACAATACATCTGGCCCGTGGGCCACGAGTTTGACACCCTGCTCTAAACCTGTATTTTGCTCCCTCCAACCTTTACCCCATATCATTATTCAGGTACACAGAAAGCATAACAGTAACACACTTAATGTATTTATAAGGTTGAAGTCTAGAAAATTAATTCAAATTGAATCAGTTTTATAATATCACTCAATTATTCAGGCAATATGTTTTAAAGCCTCTATATAAGTTTTCAGTTTCAATTGTGGTTGCTAAATGAGAATTACCTATTGATAGGAAACAGGATTCAATGAGGTAATTTCAGAACTCATTGATATACTTGATTAGGTAATCAAAACAGATCTGGATCTCAAGATAAACCTGTTCTTAAAGAGAATGCACAGCTCATGAATAATCAGGCTGATAATTTGGAAATACTTTTTCAGTGCCCCTTCCCAACAAACAATTCATTGTCCTGAAAGAAATTCCAAAACAAGTCAAACAACAAGAATCATAGAGATTTGATCCCTATCTAAGGATTGGGCATGAGGGAAGGGAGTAGAGATTGCTTCAACGTTATTCCCATAAAGACAGTTAATGAACAATAGACCGATATACAATAGCAGTCAATGTACTGCAGGTTTACAGAGGGAGTTTAAGAGGGAAAGAACGGACCCTAACACTTTGATCTGAAATGTCAACAGCAAGTTGAACTGAATGTTAGAAATACTCAGCTATAACTACAGCTGCTAGTAACTTGCAAATTTTTCATTTAGCTAATCTTGCTAATTACTTCTCTTGCAACTTCAGTGTTTCTTATATATGAATATAGGTAGCTATCGTTTAGAGCAGTGGGTCTCAACCTTCCTAATGCTGCGACCCTTTAATACAGTTCCTCAAGTTGTGGTGACCCCCCAACCATAAAATTATCCCTAAGACCATTGAAAATATGTGTTTTCCAATGGTCTTAGGCGACCCCTGTGAAAGGGTCATTCGACCCTCAAAGGGGTCCCGACCCACAGGTTGAGAACCACTGGTTTAGAGACTACAATTGGGACCAGAACTTGTTAAGCAAAGCAGTTGGTACTGAAATCATAACTATGCTTATGTTCTTACTTCATCTTTCCTTTGCTGTAGAGACCTGCAAAGATTATAAATGCAAAGTCTGGTCATAAAGTTACTTTTTCATTAACATCATAATTGCAAAACATTGCTAGATGAGGCAGTCATGAATTGATGACTACCTTTATTAATCTCTTGACCAGATCTTTGCTCTGACCTTGCCTGGATTCAGAAGCTAAGAATTGCTCAGAAGTTGGTTACAACTTGTTTGAAAGGTTATCAGCGAACATCAGGGCTTTAAATTAAATCGGAAAGTTAAAAATCATCCTAGAAGAAGCCTATGGCAGATGTTAGAATAAAAGCTACAATTTAATGGTAGTGTCTGGCATGCAGTGAGACCTCAGATCCACTCCCTAGCATCCCCAGTTAAGAGTTTTAAATAGATAGATGGGAAAGGCTTCTCTATGACATGTTGTCGGAATAGCCAAAACATTATTTTTATATGAATGAGGATTAGCAAATTGAACCAAATCCAAGTGACTTTTGGATGGATACTTTTTCTGAAGAAATAGAAAATGAGTTTGGAAGCACTCCTGTTGCTGTTTCTGAATTCAAGTGATTTTTAGCGGTCATGAAAGTTTTTATAAACTGTGTCTGGTTGAACAACTGTAATTTTACTTGAAGGAACCATACTTTACTCTAGTTATACTTATGAGGCACTGATCTCAAAAGACAATTTAGAACTGTAATACATCTGGAGTAATATGCTAAGTTGTAATATGATATTAGACTGACCACATTATATCTCTTTGCTGCGTGGGCTGCAAATACATTTCAGGGTCTAAGTCAAGCCAACCAATTTCAGCCTTTAAATACTTAAAGGCATCAGGATCAAGTTTTTCAGAAACCTCTTCCTTACATGTCCATGTTTTAAAGTTTCTGGTTGGGGTGGAGGAGAGGAAGAGAGACATAAAAGGGATCCTTGGAAATTGATTTCAATTTGTTGCTAGGTAAATTTAAAATCTATATCTACCACTTACCAAAGTTACCTCTCATATACTGATTAATTTCCACTACAGTATTCCATATTAAAGGAGGGGAAGCATTTACATAACTGCTTAGGGTCACAAAAACTACAAGAAAAAGTGTCATTTGTAGATAGATAAATCAACTTCAGACAAGTATGCCTAATCCTATTGGCTGCTCTTTGAACAAGATACCTAACTGATGACAATGTGAAAAGGCAAGATTCTTGTTCGATTATTTGTTTCAAGTGACTAGATTTTACATCTTGAAGAAAATACATTAATACCAACTTTGCTTTTTTTTTGTTATTTATATAATGAGAAAAATATATAATTTCTATATAATATCAGCAAAAAAACAAATAGATAACTCTCATATCCATTACAGAATTAAAGACTGCCTACATACATCAATTAATCTAATTCAGTCATAGTCTTGCAAAAAAAAGTAATATTCAGAAACTGTAGGTTTTCGTGGCTATTTATTGGTAAAATTCCTTCTTGGTGGTGCCATGTGAGCCAATATATGTGTGCAAATGTTTCACTACTTATGTTGCTAGCTTCTTCAAGAAGTTAGCAGTCAGCAAATAATCACATTCCTAAACATTATACAAGCAAAATGCTAATGGGGCGTGATATGATTCTAAAATATACATATTTTCAGTCTAATTGTTTCTCTTACCTCAGTGTTAAAGATGCAGGTCTGGTATCGGGAGTGCTGCTGTGCGTTTGAAAAGCCCAAAATGAACCTCCTGGGTTGAGTGGTGGACGATAACTGGAAGCAGTTGCATTTACTTTATTAACGGCTCCATTTATCATATTTAAATTTGTCAGCTGAAGAGGAGAATAAGCAAATGCAAGCTTTTTAGAAGATTCAACAAGACGACAAAAGTATCTCATCATGAATTTTCACTGAAGGATTATATAATTAATATATCGTTAAAGAAACAGAGCCAGTTTACACAGCAAAATAGAGACTTTTATTCCCGCTGATTTCACACCCGCAAAAAAGTGTGTCTAATGAGCATCAAAGTGTGATGTGTGAATATATGATTTCATTATCTCAGAAGAAGCAAGAAACTACAAGTCATCAACAAACTATGGTTATTTTCTGGAGTCTCGTAGACTCACAAAAAGGCAGACTCCTGTATATACAAGTGACACCAAATCTGGCTAAGCAGTAGCAAAAGTATCATTAGCAACATATACTCTCAAACAGAAGCAGCGTATGTGGGCTGGCACAAGTATTTTCAGTATTTTCATTAATTAACAGAAAAAAGTACATGTACACACATACATGGTCTATCGGACAATCAAAATTAATAGTCATAATCTATAAAATGTATGATTAGTATAATCAGTATGCATTTCTGGCATCATTGTTCCAAAGTCTTTTCTTGGCCCTCGGTCAACTTCTCTGATTCCACCATCCCAGGTTCAGAAGATTATTTGTTTGTTTGTTTATTCATTCATTCATTTATTCATTTATTGGCTGCCCATCTTACCGCAGGATCACTTTGTGCTGCTAGTTAATACATATCAACTGTCTGTTGCTATTGACCACATATAGATTTTTCCTTCCAATGTTGAATAATAATTCTTTTATCCAGTCCTCATACCCTAAATTCTTCAGTTCTTGATATCTTCATAAATTCGGTATACTGGAAACATACCCAAGAATACATTAACCATCCTGTTGATTTCAGTCCAAACCGGAGACCATATGAGTTAACATTTCAATTACTGAATTGCAACTGCAATGAACTCTTTTTAAACACAGGCATCCAATATACATAAAATATATTTTTTGTATTAACTTTATTTTAAATTAGAAAGAAATTCCTCTCATGTTATTAAGGCAACCTTCCACTGTTTTATCAGCAAAGAAGACTCAAGCTTGTTATTCCACATAACATCTAATGTCAACTTCATCAGCTTCCTTCCTCTGTCTATAAAAATACGTTATTGGCTTAGGAACCACAACTTTTTCTTCAAACATCCAATCAGCGTGGAACCTCAAAAATGGCAAATAAGAATTAACAACTCAATTATTCTGTTACTTGAGATTAAAACACTATAAAGAAGCATTCTGAGGTAAATTAAAATTAATTTTTTTTTAAAATTCTACAGAGTTTTAAAAACTCTTCTTCAATTGAGTTAATTCAAAATATGGCAATGAAAGCAGAACAATGAAATACATTCCAATTTAATAGTAAAATATTTATCTCATCTGAACAGGGAAAAGATGCACTCATTAGTTCCTCCTTCCCTGACTAGCTCCTGTTCCTTTCCCAAAAATCTGCTTTAGAGAGTTAGAGGACCTCCTAAACCAGACAACTCACGTTGTCACCACGTGATATATTGGGACTTTTTTCCCCTTCACTAAACTGGGCGGGACCAGCATGTGACGCATCCAGCCCGTACGCCACAAGTTTGACGCCCCTGTCCTAAATGGTATGTGAAGAGAGGTTGGGGAATCAAGAATTGTCAAAAATTATCCTCTCCCTTTTATGCCAGAAGAAATTAGAGCAAAATATCACCTGAAAACACTATTGTGTCAGCATAAATCTTGCCAATGCATCTTGAAAAATATATTTTAAATTTTCATTATATATTACTAGTATATCAAGTACAATTATGTATTTATTCTAGTCCAAGCCAAGGAATAATATAGGATTTCAGTGCCTTACCCAACTCCTTACTTTTACTACTTTTCACAAAAAATGCTAAGCTTCTTAAAACATGATAATAGTATTATTTAAATCATAAACCATGCCATCATTTGGCAATACTTCTAAATGAAAATCAGATTTTTTTTCTGCACTGTACATTTGATCATGCACACTGTCTTCTGATTTGGTCATAAAGACCTCTATTTCCAGAAGAAGAAAAAAAGAAAGAGCTTAATTCGGCCATCTCTTTCTACATTACTTTCCATTGTTAAAATTCTGTTTGTCTTAAAGCTGTCTTTCACACTGGAACAGGTATGTAAACAGTTGAACGTATGGTGGGTAAGGATGTTTCACACATTCCGCACAGACAGGTGTTCAACTTACAGCAGACTTAAATACAGTCATTGGAATCAAAAGCAGGCATCAGAGCATACTGGCTTATTTAAACCAGCCCATCATGTTTCTTCAGTGTTGATAGTTATTCTTCCACTCCTTGATTTGTTTCTGCTGCTATAATTAACCTGCCAGCTCAGTAGATTCCTTGGGGAACCAGTAGAATAATTCACATCTGTACAGCAGAGCTCTGCTTTGCTGACTGTGACTTTCCATCCTCACCATTTGATGTGCCTTAAGGTATATAATGAGCATACCATATTTAATATAACTTTGCCTGAGTTTAAATGTAAAGGAAGAGTACAAAAGCAAGACAAAAACAACTTTTTTGCATGGGGAAAATAGGATTTATAGATTTTAATATTTATTTGTGGTTGTTAGATCTCTATCCAGACTTTTTTCCAGGAGCTCAAGAACATTCACATACTTCATTAAACCACTGTAACAACAACCCTGTGACCTCAGTACAGGTAGTCCTTCCTTACCACTTGTTCACCAACTGTTCAAAGTTACAACGGTACTAGAAAAAAAATAACTTTATGGCCAATTTGCAGTATCCCTCAATTATGTGATTACAGTCAATACACATTGACCTGGGTTCTCTCCCCCCACCCTCTAATTTTTAGAGCAAAGCGATTGGAGAGGAAGGAATTGAAAGAGAACAAGATGTTTGCTCTTCTCCTTACCAAAAATAATGCGATTGTGCTGGCTCTCAGGGATGGGAGCTGAAGATATGCCACATAAAAAGCCTACTCTCTTGTAAACCCTTCCTCTCCGACCTCTCTACTTTGGGAGGTGGGAAGGAAAAAAGCCAAGCAATTTCTATAGGCAATTTCTCTTTTGTCTGACCTTTATCTCCCCTTGCAGAATGATGAGGAGAGGAAGGGATTACAAGAGATAAGCTGTTTGCTCTTCAACATATTGAAAGCAATACTGTCATATTGGAAGGTTTTATAATTTTTGTATTCATTTATTTCCTTTTGTGTAAGAGTTCAATAATGGACTTCCAAAATGTTTTTTAAAAAAGTGTTCCCAACCAACAGAGACCAAGAATTTACAGGTAGTTCTCACTTTTATTATGAAACTTATTTGCTGCCCATCTCATATCCAATGACTCTCCAATAATTAGGACTGGAATTGCCATTGCTAAATGAAGCAATTGTATCACTTAGTGACAGAAATCCCAGCAGTTCCCATTGCCATTTTTAAATGAAAATCACAGGTTGTTAAGCAAGGATCTCCTTGCAACTTCCTGCTGGTTTCCAGCAAGCAGGAAGTCAATGGCAGGATGTCACAAGTCTGGGTGGCTTACAAGCGGGCCAGCACGTGGATAACAGGATGAACATAGCAGGGTGGGGAGTGACTGTTGCTGGGCATGGGAAACTGCTCAGGAGGCTGCTACAATGCCACACGAGAATGGCCAAGCACATGCTTCAGAGTTCAGGCTGGAAGGTGCTATGGATGGACATGCACTATGGAATACAAGATCCCCAGGATCTTGTTGCACATTGTTACTTAATTTCACTTTTCAGCTATCATGACTGACTGAGTTCACTTACACAAACTATTTGTCTAAACATAACTAGGTTTGGGTTTAGACGTCAATAAAGTATATAGTAATCTTGCAGTATTTATTCGAGCAGCTATTGCTGTTTACAGAAGAGCACTATACCATCAGAGTAAGCAAAGTAGACTATCAATTTCAATTTATTTTATCTCACCTCTGCTATCAAAGACCACTTTGAACCTGTGCTTCTCTCGTCTCAAAATAATCTTCCTAGTTCAAAAATGGGTTAAGATTAAATACCTTCATTTCTGTCCCCTGGAAGTGTGTGTTTGTGTGTCCCTCCAATTATAGGGAGGGAGAAGAATAGAATCCACACTGATAGTACTATTCA